>CAUDMG010000198.1:815000-835000 GCA_958450375.1 Homarus gammarus
CCAGAGATTCATACCTTAGACTTTTATCGTAAGTTAAATGATGAATGAACGCACTTACTTCAGATTAGGTTAGGTAGAAGTTAGCTTTGGTTTGGTTAGGTTACGTTTGATTAGGTTAGGTTAGGGTAGGTTAGGTTAGGTTAGGTTAGGGTAGGTAGGAGAACACCTGATGGACAGAAGTTGTAAATAAATGATAATCCTCTGGGAAAATAAAGAAAAAATCATAATACAAAAAAAAAATCCATATTTACAAAGAAAATAACTCAATAATTGTATATCTTAATTTATCCCCAATTTTGTATTTTATTATATATATATATTTTTTTTTCTGGGGGGAGGATAATATTAGGATTTTTTCTAAATTTTATAAGGATATTTTGTAGGGATTTTGTGAATTTTATTTACCTTTTCTTCAATTTTATAAGAATTTTTTGGTAATGTTTAAAATTTATGTTACGAGCAAACATGAAAGTCGGGTACGTTCACATGTTTATCTTGTTATTATTTCTTGTCAGGACGTATCTCATTATCTTCAGTAAATGTGTTGCCTTAACCACCTCGTCTGTGAACGCCGCAGGATTTTTGTCTGTGTGTCTGTGTTCTGTTTTGTCTGTGCCGCCCTTGAGCTATGAGGGCAGGCGGATGTGGGAGTCACCTTTGACCTTTTACTTTTCTCTCTGTCTGTCTGTCTGTCTGTCTGTCTGTCTGTCTGTCTCTCTTTTTTATTTGCTTATGTCTGTCTCTCTGTCTTTTTGTGTGTTTGTCTCTGTCTATGTTTCTGTCTTTCTGTGTCTGTCTATCAGTCTGTCTGTCTGTCTGTTTGTCTGTCTCTCAGTCTGTCTGTCTCTTTGTAACATCTGTCTCACTGGAAATACATCTCTCTCTCTCTCTCTCTCTCTCTCTCTCTCTCTCTCTCTCTCTCTCTCTCTCTCTCTCTCTCTCTCTCTCATTAATAATCTCTCCATCTCCGTCTCTTTTCTCTCAACTTCCCGCTATCTCTCTCTTCTCTATCTTTTCTGACCTATTTTTGACGGTATAAATTTTTCTGTCTCTCTCTGTCAGGATCACTGGATGGCACTCTGGCACATGTTGAGGAAGTCTTCGAGTGACAGATAGTGCCAATCTCAAGGCACTGTAATCCTGAGCTTGTTTGAAGACTCAGATCTTACCCGAACGTGATCTTCTTTGAGTTCATTTCAGTTGTAACCTAACCTGACCTGACCTGACCTAACCTAACCTGACCTGACCTGACCTGACCTGACCTGACCTGACCTGACCTGCCCTGACCTGACGTAACCTGACCTGACCTAACCTAACCTGACCTGACCTGACCTGACCTGACCTGACCTAACCTGACCTAACCTGACCTCACCTATCGTAACCTAACCTAACCAATCCCTAATCTAACCCTAATTAACCACTAATTTGTAGCCAAACCTAACCAAACCTATCGTAACTAACCTAACCAATCCCTAATGTAACCTAATCTAACCATAATTAACCACTAATGTCTAGCCTAACCTAACCTAACCGTCCGTGTCCGTATGTATGTTGGTGAGGTTACCATTATCACCTCTCATTAATGTCCGTGTTCGTTTATGTGTATGTGGTTCAACACTCTACCATCACCTCTCTTTTACCGCCGTCCGTGTCCGTGTGTGTGTCCGTGTGTGGTAATGAGGTCTCTAGGGTCACCTACCTCTCTTTGCTGTCCGTGTCCGTGTGTGCGTCCGTGTGTGTGTGCATGTGTTCGTGTGTGGTAATGAGGTCTCTAAGGTCACCTACCTCTCTTTACTGTCCGTGTCCGTGTGTGCGTCCGTGAAGCTCTTGTGTCTTGAGCAGTGCAACTTTAAACCGCTGTCAGTGAGGGAAGGTTGAAAGATGAACCACTATGATGTTGTTATTGTGGTGGTTGTGGTAGAGGGGTTATTGTGGTGGTTGTGATGGTTGTGGTAGAGGGGTTGTTGTGGTGGTTGTGATGGTTGTGGTAGAGGGGGTTGTTGTGGTGGTTGTGATGGTTGTGGTAGAGGGGGTTGTTGTGATGGTTGTGGTAGTGTAGAGGGGGTTGTTGTGGTGGTTGTGATGGTTGTGGTAGAGGGGGTTGTTGTGATGGTTGTGGTAGTGTAGAGGGGGTTGTTGTGGTGGTTGTGATGGTTGTGGTAGAGGGGGTTGTTGTGATGGTTGTGGTAGTGTAGAGGGGGTTATTGTGGTGGTTGTGATGGTTGTGGTAGAGGGGGTTGTTGTGATGGTTGTGGTAGTGTAGAGGGGGTTGTTGTGGTGGTTGTGATGGTTGTGGTAGAGGGGTTGTTGTCGTGGTTGTGGTAGAGGGGTTATTGTGGTGGTTGTGATGGTTGTGGTAGAGGGGGTTGTTGTGGTGGTTGTGGTGATGGGGTTATAGTGAAGATGGATTATTGTGGTGGGAAAAATAGCCTCCATACACCCTATTTCAACCAATCGCATCGGAAAATAGCCTTCATACACCCCATTTCAACCAATCGCGTCGAAAAATAGCCCTCCATACACCATATTTCAACCAATCGCGTCGAAAAATAGCCCTCCATACACCATATTTCAACCAATCGCGTCGAAAAATAGCCTTCATACACCCCATTTCAACCAATCGCGTCGAAAAATAGCCTCCATACACCCTATTTCAACCAATCGCGTCGAAAAATAGCCTTCATACACCCTATTTCAACCAATCGCGTCGAAATAGGACTTTTATACGATATATTTCTTCCGATCACACACACACACAAAAATAGGGAGATAACTTAGTTTCTCCGACCCGCTGTGTTGTTTTAGTTTTGTTTAGGAAACTTTGATGAGTGAAAAAGAGTATTTGAAGTTTTTGAATTCCTCTTGGGGTCAGAATCCAATCGCAAGAGTAAGTGAAAATATTTAATAGGAGTATTAGAGATTTTGTGTAATACGGGAGAGTAAGAGAGAGAGAGAGAGAGAGAGAGAGAGAGAGAGAGAGAGAGAGAGAGAGAGGACATATTAGTGACAAACGGGGATAGCTCTATTTGAAAGGTACAGACAGACAGACAAGACGAAGAGAGAGTTATAGACATACAGAGACCGAAAGAGAGGCAGACAGACAGACAGACAGACAGAAAGAGACCGAAAGAGAGAAAGAAAAATAGAAAAAAAGACAGACAGACAGAAAGAAAGAAAAATACAGACAGGCAGACAAAACAAAATATCCACCATGTAAGTTAAGAAGAATCGAACTCAACTTCCCGTGTTAGGTTAAGATATAGAGGGGACGGGCGGGGACAAGAAGCTGGCTGTCAGAAGGCCTCTCTCTCGTCGTCTGGGTGATGTTGACGTATTCTGAGAGTGAGGTGGCGCGCGTGGATATGTGTTTGTCTGTAGTGTTTAGATGTTTTTTGTGTTTTGTTTACCTGTGTTGTATGTGTGTGTTTGTGTGTATGTGTGTGTGTGTGTCTGTATGTATGTATGTATATATGTGTGTATGTGTTTATTTGTGTATGTGTGTGTGTTTGTATGTATATATGTATGTATGTACAGTATGTTTGTGTGTATTTATGTATGTATGTATGCATGTATTTATGAATGTATGTATGTATGTATTTATGTATGTATGTTCATATATGCAAATACTAGATGCATTTGGTTGTCATTTAAAAACTAATTAGGATACCAGCTTTCAGGACTACATTTGGCTCAATGGGATTACTGATAGTTTGGTTTTATAAATGTGTCGATGTATATAGTTGTATTTACTTATATTACATGCAAGGATGAACGTAAACACACACACACACACACACACACACACACACACACACACACACACACACACACACAGAACATACCTCACCTTCTCCAAACACACTACGCCACAACACGGAGTTAAATCACATATATATGACCTGTCTAAGTAGGGGTCTCACTCGGGTGGGGGGGGGGGGGGGCAGATGGACTAACAGACGAACGTACCCAGAGAGGATGGTGAGAGAAGGCAAGGTATATGTGACTGAGAAGTGAGGGTGTGTGTGTATGTGTGTGTGTGTGTGTGTGTGTGTGTGTGGGGGGGTGTGTGTGTGTGTGTGGGTGTGTGTGTGGGTGTGTGTATGGAATCCCTTTTCTGGGTAAGATGTTGGGAGGTGGTGCAAGGAGGAGGAGGGAGAGGAAGAGGAAGAGGAAGAGAAGGAAGAAAAGGTGGAAGATGAAGGAAAAGCGAAGCAAAATGAGGAGTGGCAGGAGGAAGGAAAAGAGGAAGAAATAAGAGGAGGAAGGAGAAGGAAGAGATGAATGTGGCGGTCGATACTAGCACTTAGGAGGAAGGAAGGAGAAGAAACAGGAAGAGGAGGATTTAGGAAGCGGTCGATACCAGCAGTCTCAGGAGTCGGAGGAGGAGGAGGAGGAAGATGGAGAAGAGAAGGAGGAGAAAGCAGAATATTGAGAGAAGGAGGAAGGGAAAGAGTAAGAAAAAGAGAACTAAAGAAGGAGGAAGATGTAAAGGAAGAGCAGAAAAGTAGAAGGAGGAAGAGGAGGGGAATGAGGACAAAGGAGCGAGGAGTAGGAAAGAAAAATAGGAGGAGATACCGTAGAAGTTGAAAACAGGAGGAGAAGGAAGGAAGGAAGAAAGGAAGGAAAGAAAGAAGGCAGGAACAAAGGAAGGAAGGAAGGAAAGAAGAAAGGAAATAACCAAGCCATTTTCTCAATTCCTCCTTACTTTCTGATTAACTCCTACTGGTAAAAACATTATTATTTTTTTATCAAACGCCCCAATGACTTTCAGGGGGCTCTCAAGATGTGACTCAGCATCAGTAAAATAATTCCCCCCTCTCTCCCCCCCCTTTCCCCCCCTCCCTTCCTCCCCCCCCCTTCCCCCTCCCTCCCCCCAAAAACATTTAAATGAGAGTTTTAAAGTTGACGTCACTTACTGAAATGTTGTTTACCCAAGGGTGACTCCTGAGGTGGTTTGAGGGGGCTGATATTACTGTATGATGTAACTTATTGCTGTGATGTTTGATAAAGTTGGGGTCTAAAGTGATTTGGGGGCTGAAAATATGATATAACTTGTAATAGGATAATTTAGGGGCTGAAAATATGATATAACTTATGATGTTTTCCAAAGTTAGGGTCTAAAGTGATTTTGGGACTGAAAATATGATATAACTTATATTCTTTACCAAAATCAAGGTCTAGGATGGTTTGAAAGTATTAGTAATCCATTCTTCGATATGCACTAAGAATTACGTAAGACCTTCAGCATACTCCTAGCATCATTAACGTCACTTAACTCACCGGATATGACTCTTTGAGGTGAACTTAATTTCCCCCAAAGTTAAAAAAAAAAATGCAGGTAATTACTCAACTTGAAAATTAAGGTTAATTAATATTACAGGTGTACAAAGTTACCATCATCTATTCTGGTGTTGGGAATCTGTACAGGTTAATGACCCACAGAGGTGGATTCGAACCAGGAACCTAACGTAAAGTAATTCTGTTAAACCTAACCTACCTTTAGCGTAACCTAACCTAAGCTAACTTACCTCTAACGTAACGTAACGTAACATAAAGAAACATAAACTACCTCTACCGTAACCTAACGTAATCTAATCTAATCTACCCCTAACGTAAACTAACCTACCACTAACGTAACGTAACGTAGCCTAACCTAACATAATTTTAAAGAAAGAAAGAAAGGCAGACAGACAGACAAACATACAGAGAGAGACAGACAGACAGACAGACAGACAGACAGACAGACACAGACAGAAACACAAACACATCATACATCACCTTCATATTGACAACGAACTGAGAAATCTATCCGGAGATCTCAATTTTATTTTTGATTTCTTTACGTTGAGCGAAATTACGTGATATTCCCTTAGATTTTCGACCTTACAGAACCAATACAAATTATCGGTATCCTTTGACGCCTAGTAAAAAAATTGCTTATTAATTACGGCTCAGACAGACGAGGGAAAACTGATATGTAATTTATGATACGGATTTACTTATTTTTGGTCTTGATTTTTTGAAGTAAGTCATTATATTTCTGTGGTGATTAATTTGTTGTGCTTATTTTTCTTATATTTTTGTTTAGTTTAGTAATTTGTTGATGTTGATAAAATAATATATTATTTTATTTATTTATTCATTTATTTATCTATCTATCTATCTATTAATCTATTCCCCCTGTTTACTCCCTGTCATCAGTAGCAAAGATTTTATTTTTTTTTGCCCCAGAAGGTGTTAGAGCCACTCACCTACTCGAGCGAATTAACGCCAGTGGAAGAATTCATGAACTTTTTTTTTTCCATTAACAGAAGCAACACAATGAAAACTTTTGTTAGTCCTTCCCGAGTGTGAGAAGCTCAACAAGCGACGAGAAGAAATAATGTTTTGTACAAGTTTGTGTTTGTCTCTTGTGGTGTGGGTGTCTCTTGTGGTCTGTGTGTCTTGTGGTCTGTGTGTCTTGTGGTCTGTGTCTCTTGTGGTCTCTGTGTGTCTCTTATGGTCTGTGTGTCTCGTGGTCTGTGTGTCTCGTGGTCTGTGTGTCTCGTGGTCTGTGTGTCTCGTGGTCTGTGTGTCTCGTGGTCTGTGTGTCTCGTGGTCTGTGTGTCTCTTGTGGTCTGTGTGTGTCTTGTGGTCTGTGTGTCTTGTGGTCTGTGTGTCTTGTGGTCTGTGTGTCTTGTGGTCTGTGTGTCTTGTGGTCTGTGTGTCTTGTGGTCTGTGTTCTCTTGTGGTCTGTGTGTCTTGTGGTCTGTGTGTCTTGTGGTCTGTGTGTCTTGTGGTCTGTGTGTCTTGTGGTCTGTGTCTCTTGTGGTCTGTGTGTCTCGTGGTCTGTGTGTCTTGTGGTCTGTGTGTCTTGTGGTCTGTGTGTCTTGTGGTCTGTGTGTCTCGTGGTCTGTGTGTCTCTTGTGGTCTGTGTCTCTCATGTTCTGTGCCACTCTTTTTCCTCCTCCTCCTCGTCCTCCTATCATTTACATTTGAATATTATCGTATTTATCTCATCCTATTGTCTCAGCCACACACAATAGAGGTGATTAAAGAATGCTCTACCAACTGGACTCTGACGTCAGACCACAAGAAAACCTTAAACCGAAGCAAACTCTGTCTTCCTGGTCTTATGTTCCTTGATTGATTGTTTTAATGTTTACTTGTGTTTTCTGCCATTAAAACTAAGGTGTGTGTGTGTGTGTGTGTGTGTGTGTGTGTGTGTGTGTGTGTGTGTGTGTGTGTGTGTGTGTGTGTGTGTGTGTGTATATATAAAAGTAGACATTCAAATACACACAAAACACTCATACTAACACACACGGTTTTAAAACACATGTATACATACTTACAGACAGACATTCATACACACACACACATAAAACTCACACAAACATACATACTTAAAAAACAAAAACAAACCGAATTATTTCAACTCTCATATAAAAAATTTAGAGAAAACATTATAATTCTTACCTGACATTAACTCACACCTGAAGCCTACAAATAACCATATACACAGCACCACCACACCTTAATTAGGGCACAGGTAATGAATGTCTCAGGAGTAAATTATTAATATCTTCTCGCTTGCTCTTGCTCTCTCCTAGTAATCAGGTTTCGTCAAGTGCATAGGTATATTATGGTCGTTTTTATTTTATTTCACAAAGTACTGTACTGTCCGTGTTCTATTACTTAATGTACTTGATATTTTCCGGTGGATTTACGTTATGTGTGGTGTTCGTTATGTGTGGTGTTCGTTATGTAGATGTTCGTTATGTGGGTGTTTGTTAAATATAATTAATTAATAAGCAGGAACATTGTAAGAAAATAATAAATAAAAAGAAAAATGGCAAAGGGCGAATAAAGCAGAGACAGAGTGAGAGAGAGAGAGAGAGAGAGAGAGAGAGAGAGAGAGAGAGAGAGAGAGAGAGAGAGAGAGAGAGAGAGCAGTGGTGTAGAGGAACAGCTGATAAGTCGGGCCAGACGTCGGGAGGAGGGTAGGGGAGGATGGGGGAGGGAGAGAGAAGGGGGGTAGGGGGTGTGTGACTCAATCAGCACCAGCAATTAAGGTGAAGGAAGCACCCACCGGTATCCTCTCCCATCCTTCTCCCTTTCCTCCCCCTCCCTTTACCCCTTCACTCTCCCTTCTTTCCTCTCTCTCTGTTACTTATTCTCATCTTGTCTCTATCCTTTTCCCTCCTTTTCCTTCCCTCATAATTTTCTCCATCTCATCCCTTCCCTATCCTTCCCTTCCCTATCCTTCCCTACCCTCTGCATCGTAGTGTAGTTACGATAGATTCATTTACAAACTTAAACAATAACACTATTAATCATTTTTGTAATCGATTCGGTGATAGTTTGTGGTAACGTCAATAGAGGCGATGGCGCGGATGATGGAGTCCGTCTGTGTGTAAGGTAATGGTGTGTGTCTTGGAGCGGAAAGATATGAAGAAATAAGAGGGGGTTTTTTTGAGGTACAGTTCACACCACGTTTACCACTTTACTTGACTAGAGGTGAAAATGGTAGTGGTATAGGTGGTGATGGTGGTAGTGGTGGTAGTGGTTGGGGTGGTGATGGTGGTAGTGGTGGTAGTGGTAAGGGTGGTGATGGTGGTAGTGGTGGTAGTGGTATAGGTGGTGATGGTGGTAGTGGTGGTAGTGGTAAGGGTGGTGATGGTGGTAGTGGTGGTAGTGGTTGGGGTGGTGATGGTGGTTGTGGTGGTTGTGGTAGGGGTGGTGATGGTGGTAGTGGTGGTTGTGGTAGGGGTGGTGATGGTGGTAGTGGTTGGGGTGGTGATGGTGGTAGTGGTGGTTGTGGTAGGGGTGGTAATGGTGGTAGTGGATGGTTGTGGTAGGGGTGGTGATGGTGGTAGTGGATGGTTGTGGTAGGGGTGGTGATGGTGGTGGTGGTGGTGGTAGTAGTGGTATTGTAGTTGTTGGTGGTGAGGATGGTGATGATCATGATATTGTTGTCATTGTTGGTATTGGTGGTGGTGATGATAGTGGTGGTGGTGATGGTGGTGATAGTGATGATGGCAGTGGTGATAAATAACATCACTAAACTATAAATCCGATTAACATTCTGGAGAAGGATGAATGACACTTCACTATTATAAAAGGAAATTAATTATCCTGGAAAAGTCTTATTTTTTTCATCAATTTTTAAATAACACAATTTTCTTCTTAAAATAAATATATAGACTTTTGAAACAAGAGCTTCATATTTTTACTCTCTCGTTAATTACAGTAGTTACAGTGTGTTAAAAAAAATATCAGAATGTTGAGAAATAATCTAAAGTGAGACGGAAATTATGCAATTAAAACTCATGTATGTATGTATGTATATATGTATGTATGTATGTATGTATGTATGTATGTAAAGAGACGTAGAAGCAACACCCCCTCCCCCCCCCACAAACACCCACTACCCTCATGGCCAGCTAAATGAACCCGACGATTAAATTGCCTTAATTACTTGACCCCATTTGACCCAATTTGTGTCTGGGCAGTTTTCCTTCAACTGTCACGCCAATTCTTTTATCTTTATGTCTTTTCTATCACCTTTAACACTTTTATCTTTATTTCATGTTGCTAGTGTTTCATCTTTTGTTTATTAGTGAAAGAGAGAGAGAGAGAGAGAGAGAGAGAGAGAGAGAGAGAGAGAGAGAGAGAGAGAGAGAGAGAGAGAGAGTCACGATGAATCACTGAACCCACCCCCCTTCCTTTGCGGGTTTTATCTCACTGCGATAAGAGAGAGAGAGAGAGAGAGAGAGAGAGAGAGAGAGAGAGATAAGAAAAAGGTCAGTTTACTCTCCCTATCACTTCAACACTACCGACAGTGCCAATATCCCTCACTAACAACATCCTTCTCAAGTAGGATGAGTTTACTACGGATATAATCTTAAGAGGATTTTTTATTATACCCCGTTTCTAATATCCTAAGTTGAGGGGGGGGGGGGGGGGTTATGTTAGCCTTGTCTGTCTGTGCATTTTTTTTTAATTATATGTCTGGCTGAAGATTAGACACTTTTACTTATTTCACTTAATGATTAAATAGCCTAACCTAATCTAGCAGTAGTAGTAGTAGTAGTAGTAGTAGTAGTAGTAGTAGTAGTAGTAGTAGTAGTATAATCTTCAATAATACAATAATAATAACATGTAAATTAGCCTAATATAGTCTTAATTTTCCTGTTATGATTGTTACTATTAATTTCGTGATTAATATACGCCTCGTTAAGTGTGAACCAATGAGAACTTCGTGTATTCAACGGTTGGAAAATCACTCTACCTGACACTGGTCAATATCAGGGCTTGCACGCTCCCCCGTTGGCCAATCACCGACCAGGACGGGGCCTTGCTCGCTACTCCCACAGGCGAATCATGGACCAGGATAAGCTTGAGGTCTGGGGGATAGTGTTGCCAACTTAACAGAAAAATCTTCAAATCTAGCAAATGTTAAGTGTTCCTTTAGCACCTTTTTTGGGACTACTTTAAGTGAATGTTAAGCAATTTCTAGGATAACAGGAATACATTTAAGCGATTTTTCGATTAATTTTAGCGAATTTTAGCGAGTTAGGGATGCAATTAGCGAAATCTAACTAGTTTACCATTTTACCTTAGTACATTTCGGGTGGTGAGAGAAGCGTGACGTCACTGCTTACGTTTACTCCAGCAGCCACTCATGAGGAAGACTCCAGTTGTTTATCGAGTCGGGGCAAAAACGTCCCTCGTTCCTTGTACTAGTGTTTAGGAACATGACACTTACCACCACCTGTTCCATCACCACTTCCTGACGCCAGAAACCTCTACGAAGGTCCTGATTGGTTGGCATCTGACTTTGTGTGGGGTCTTTGATATCCTGATTGGAGAGTTGAAAGTTTATGTAAATCATCTGAACTCCTGATTGGTGGGTTGAAATTTTGTATAGTTCTTTCGTGCTGCTGATTGGTGGGTATAGTTGTTTATTATTATTATTATTATTATTATTATTTTTATTATTATTATTATTATTATTATTATTATTATTATTATTATTATTATTATTATTATTATTATTATTATTATTATTATTATTATTATTATTGTTGTTATTATTATTATTATTATTATTATTATTATTATTATTATTATTATTATTATTGTTGTTATTATTATTATTATTATTATTATTATTATTATTATTATTATTATTATTATTATTATTATTATTATTATTATTATTAGTATTAGTAGTAGTAGTAGTAGTAGTAGTAGTAGTAGTAGTAACAACTCTTTATCTCTACCGCTATGGTCCAATACTGCGCGAGGTAGTGAAACGTGGGTAGACGATACCGTAGACTTTCACTCAGAAAAATTTACCCTTGCTGTCGATGTTCCCGAGAGATTATTTTCCTTTGAGTATTTAGACGTAAACAAGAGAAATTTGTATAAAGTAATTGATTCATATTGATGTAAGATTAAGCATTTAAGATTGTTATATATTTTTTGCTGAATATTTACTTTGTGAGTTGAGGATATGTACTGTATATGTGTGTGTGTGTGTGTGTGTGTGTGTATTTACGTGTTGTCTTAGCCATTTCGTTTCGTTTTATTACACTTTTCTTGCACTATTCCATTACTTTTCATTCCCATTATTTACTTGAGTTATCTTTACCTCTTATTCTACCCTATATGATACTAGGAGAGGAATAAAGAGTATAATTAAGAGAGAGATGGAATATTATGTGTCTTTAGTTAGGCTAGGTTCGTTTAGGTTAGGTTAGGCTCGTTTATTATTATTATCATCATTATCACTATATCAACAATGCATAAGACAGACTTACAGATGTACAGGTACCGATTAATATGGTCCCTGGATACACGGTGAAGGCATAAAGTAAACAAGACTGAACACTGTACAGGTGACTTGTTGTGTGGGAGTGGGAAGAGAGGGGACATGGCGAGTGGGGAGAGGGATTGGGAGAGAGGTGTGTGGGGAAAGGGGAGGGGGAGGGGGAGAGATGGTTGTGTGCTGGTTGGAAGGGAAGACAATGAAAAGAATCATCTAGAAATATTGGATCACCTGAAGATTAATCAATACGTAATGTTACCTGGGGATTTGTGTTAGGTTAGGTTAGGTTTAGTTAGGTTATGTTAGGTTAGGTTTTATTTGGTTATGTTACGTTAGGTTTGGTTGTCTTTGGTTAAGTTAAGCTAAGGGATTTGTGGAGGGGAGGGGGGGAATCTTCAGGTGAACTAAATTGTCTATCTATCAGTGAGTCAGGTGAGATGAGGGGTAGATGAGGTCTGATTTAAACTCGAAAAGTTTAATACGAAAAGAGAAAACGAAGGAGGAAGAATATGAAGATTGATGATAACGATGAAGGAAGAATAACCAAGAAGGGATGATGATGATGATGATGATGATTGAAGAAAGGGAAATGAAAGTATTTGTTGATAATAGTGACTTGATGATTGATAGTGAAGAAGAAGAAGAAGAACAACAACAACAACAGACACAAAAAAGGAAGAAGAAGAATAAGAAGAGGAAGAAAAAGAACAAGAACAACAAGAACAAGAAAAATAACAACAACAACAACAACAACAGACACAAAAAAGGAAGAAGAAAAAGAAAAAGAAGAAGAAGAACAACAACAACAGCAAGACACAATAAAGGAAGAAGAAGAAAATAAAGAAAAACAAAAGAAGAAAACAATGAACAAGATCAAGAAGAACAATAACAAGAACAAGAAGAACATCTCATCTTTGTACCCTGGCCAATATCCTGACCTCACCTCCGTCTTGAGAGAGAAGCAACATTCATCACCGGCGAAAGCTATTTGCCTTTACCGCCGTTGATGTTCCTGCCCTGGCGTACATGGTCCATCACCCACCCATCTCGGTCATCTTCTTAGCCATCCATCACTATAGGCAGCCATCACTATAGGCAGCCATCTCTGTAGGCACCCGTCACTCTAGGAATGCATCACTATAGGCACCCGTCACTCTAGGAATGCATCACTATAGGCACCCGTCACTCTAGGAATGCTTCACTATAGGCACCCGTCACTCTAGGAATGCATCACTATAGGCACCCGTCACTCTAGGAATGCTTCACTATAGGCACCCGTCACTCTAGGAATGCTTCACTATAGGCACCCGTCACTCTAGGAATGCATCACTATAGGCACCCGTCACTCTAGGAATGCTTCACTATAGGCACCCGTCACTCTAGGAATGCATAACTATAGGCACCCGTCACTCTAGGAATGCATAACTATAGGCACCCGTCACTCTAGGAATGCATCACTATAGGCACCCGTCACTCTAGGAATGCATCACTATAGGCACCCGTCACTCAAGGAATGCTTCACTATAGGCACCCGTCACTCTAGGAATGCTTCACTATAGGCACCCGTCACTCTAGGAATGCTTCACTATAGGCACCCGTCACTCTAGGAATGCATCACTATAGGCACCCGTCACTCTAGGAATGCTTCACTATAGGCACCCGTCACTCTAGGAATGCATAACTATAGGCACCCGTCACTCTAGGAATGCATAACTATAGGCACCCGTCACTCTAGGAATGCATCACTATAGGCACCCGTCACTCTAGGAATGCATCACTATAGGCACCCGTCACTCTAGGAATGCATCACTATAGGCAAATATAAACGAAGATAGAAATAAGGAAAGAAAATATCAGGAATAAACACAGGTACAAACAGAGAGATATAGAGAAAGAGATAGAGATAGAGATAGAGAAAAAGATATAGAGATAGAGATAGAGAGATAGAGATAGAGAAAGATATAGAGATGGAGATAGAGAGATAGAGATAGAGTAAGACATAGATAAAGAAAGATATTGAGACAGATATACAAAGAAAGAGAGATAGGGACGGAGAGATAAAGATAGAGATAGAGAGAGATAGAGAGATAAAGATAGACACAGAGAGATATAAATATAGTATTGTATCTTTTTTCTACCTCCCTTAACCTCCGTATTCTTGTATTTACATAGAGAGATTTTTTACCTCTGGTTCAACTTGCATCATATATACACAGAGGGAGGAGAGGAGGGTGTATATATACAGGGTGAATGTATACAAAGAGAAGGAGTATGTACACAGGGAGGGAAGGAAAACATTTTATTCCGTATACATACATACATACATACATACATACATACATACATACATACATACATACATACATACATACAAACATACGTACATACATACATGCATACATACATACATACATACATACATACATAAATAATACTTACATACATACATACTTTATTTAAATTGGGGGGGAATGTATTGAGAGAGAGAGAGAGAGAGAGAGAGAGAGAGAGAGAGAGAGAGAGAGAGAGAGAGAGAGTATATCCATATACAGGAGGGAAAACAGGTGAGTATATTTGTATAGATAAAGGCAGAGGGAGGGTGTATGGACAGAGATAGTGGACAGGGAGGGTGTATGGACAGAGATAGTGGACAGGGAGGGTGTATGGACAGAGATAGTGGACAGGGAGGGTGTATGGACAGAGATAACGGACAGAGAGGACAGAAGAGTGACAGTGTATTTGTGTTACATGACAGACAGGTTCAACAAAAGTATATATATATATATTTTTTTAAGGTATTATAATATTTTGTTGACGTGTACAGCAATATAGTGAAACCTCCATTTAACGGATTATATAGATAGAAAAGCCCGTTATATGGAGGTTTACCTGTACAGTAGTTCTGATCATCACGTAGTTCTGATCGTCATGTAGTTCTGATCGTCATGTAGTTCTGATCGTCATGTAGTTCTGATCGTCATGTAATTCTGATCGCCATGTAGTCCTGATGGTCATGTTCTGGTCGCCAGGTACTTCTGATCGCCATGTAGTTCTAATTGCCATGTAGTTCTGATCGTCATGTACTTCTGATCGCAACGTAGATCTGATTGCCACTAAGTTCTGATCGCCAGGTTATTCTGATGGCCATGTAGTCCTGATGGGCATGTAGTTCTGAATGTCATGTAGTTGTGATCATTATTCAGTTCTGATCGCCGTATAGTTCTGATCTTCACGTAGATATGATCGTCATGTAGTCCTGATCGTCACGTCTTTCTGATCGTCATGTAGTCCTGATGGTCATGTAGTTCTGATCATTATTTAGTCCTGATCGTCAGATAGTTCTGGTTGTGTGAAGCGAAGCCTTTAAAAGTCATTTCACGCTCGACCGCTCGTTAATGCATTTAAATCTCGCTGGTGTAGAGGTGTTGTCATGTAATTCTCTCTCTCTCTCTCTCTCTCTCTCTCTCTCTCTCTCTCTCTCTCTTTCTCTCACAATATAGCAACCAACATATTATCTCTCTTGTGCCAAAACAGCTGATGTTAACAATATATCCTCACACACACACGCATAAAATAAGTCAATTGTTCCCTTTAAAAAAGATTTCCTTGTCCAAATATTATGTCGCTGATGTTAAAATACGACGTAAATAACCCGAGCTAAAACACACACACACACACACACACACACACACACACACACACACACACACACACACACACACACACGAAACACACGCACAAAAAAAAAAAAACCAAGTGACTTTTTCTTCTCTAAATATTTTCTTTAAGTTTCTGGGTGAACATTTTTCTCTTGTTATTTTGTGGTGTTTTTTTTTTTTTAGGGGGGTGAGGAGAGGAAACTGACTTGTGATGTTGTTGTTGTTTTTTCTTTTATGAGACCAAACATGCATTGAGAACCGGGACTTCTACAGTTAGTGGTTGGTGTTATTCTCTGTAGCTGTGTTGAGAATGAGGGATGAAGGAGAAGGAGGAGGAGGAGGAGGAAGAGTTAGGAAGAGGAGGAGGAGTAGGAGGGGAGGAAAGTGAAGGTGGGAGGTGGAACAGGAGGAAAGGGGAGGAGAGAAGAGAAAGATTGGGTGGGAGAGAGAGAGAGAGAGAGAGAGAGAGAGAGAGAGAGAGAGAGAGAGAGAGAGAGAGAGAGAGAGAGAGATTATTCCCCCTCTTCTACGAGCCAAGGCACTTCTTCATCTCCCAGAAGCAAGAAAGGAATAGCCAGTTCCTCCTCCTTCTCCTCCTGACGCTGGGGATATTTGCACATGAAAGGTCGGAGTCTCTCAGTGCACCATCATGTATTGTAGAGGTACCACACACACACACACACACAGACACACACATACACTCACAAACACACACACAGACACACACATACACTCACAAACACACACACTTATATTCTCTGTTATCTCTCTATCTGTCTATCTATCTATCTATCTATCTATCTATCTATCTATCTATCCATCTATCAACAAAAAACTACAAGAAATGGAAGCCAATGTGATTTTCTTAAACATCACCATTTTATCTCAGGCCTTGCGATCAGCCTTCCTACCTCCCAGTCTAGAAGATGGGAGCAACACTATCTTCAAGCAATCACGAGAAAGCCCCCCCCACCCCTCCCCTTCCCCCACCCCTTCCCTCTCCACTCCCACCCCTCCCCCACCCCTTCTCCCTGCCCCCTCACCCATTCCTTTCCTCTACCCTCACCCATCTTTCAAGCCCCTCCATTTAACCTGGTGGATGCGTAGCCAGTACCGGGTGAGATCAGTTTGTGGGGGTTGATAATTTGTGGAGAATGATAACTTAAGAAGAATGATTAGTCTATGAAGAATGATAGCCGATGAAGAATGAAAGTCTATGAAGAATGATAGCCGATGAAGAATGAAAGTCTATGAAGAATGATAGCCTGTGAAGAATGATAGCCTGTGAAGAATGATAGCTTTATAAAAATGAAAACCTCGTATAACACAAAGGCCTGTAGCTTGGGATGAAACAGAACAATAAAAGCTATACTTCTGAAGATGGTATAATTTTCTCCTAAAACCACCACTCTTATGACCGCCAGTAGGGAGACAACGGGACCAAGAAGTCTCCTACCTGGATATAATTCTCTAAATAATTCCTAAACTCTTCAAACCTGAGGCTATGACATATCAACATGATCTTCAGTTTATGTAATGAATGTTTCCATATTTCCTCCTCCTTCACGACCTGTGGCCAATGATAACATAAGAAGAACAAGAACAAGAATGTGTATGGTCTGTGTCAGGACCTCAGGAGTTGTTCCCTGTGTTCTGTGATATAATAAAATAAGTGAAACTATCTTTATACATGTTACAATTTTCCCCCTAAACCTCGAGACCTGTGTCTTGTGATACGAGGGAACAAGAGGAGCAATTCTGTACGCTGCTCCGCCTTACAACAACCAGGTTGGCTAGTGGCGCGGCCTTACAAGTGTCGCGCGCCGCTGAAGCATCATGAATAATAATAACTGGCAGGAAACACGACGTGACAGCCAAGAGACGGGGATCGTTGAGGTGTGTGTGTGTGTGTGTGTGTGTGTGTGTGTGTGTGAAGGATCAGGAGAAGTTGCAAGTCGGGAGGAACTACGTGACTGCCAGATAAGAATGAAGAGGAGAATGAGAGTTGAGAATGGTGTAAAAAGGAAAACTCTCTCTCTCTCTCTCTCTCTCTCTCTCTCTCTCTCTCTCTCTCTCTCTCTCTCTCTCTCTCTCTCTCTCTCTCTCTCTCTCTCTCTCTCTTCTAAGCCGCTTTGACACCCAGGTAAAGAAATGTGAGGAATTCAGTGCATAAAGAAGAGAGAGAACAAACATATTTTTTACCCCCCATTCCCAGGTAGAGAAATGAAAGGAATTGACTAGGATAAGAGAAGGGATACGAACTAAAATATATCTCAAAATATCCCAAACTACTTTAAAATAAAAGTAGAAAAATACACGTTAATAAAATGGGATACAAATATGAGAAGAAAGATAAGTTCTTTCAAAAATTTTCTCCGATAATAAAGAAAAACGAAAGAAAAGCGAAAGAAAAAAGACTGAATACGTAACCAGAAGCAAACTTAAGCTTTCACGTACTTTGAGGTGAGTTAAGCTTCAAAAGTTTAGTTCAACATTCAAATTGGAAAAGTTGAAGAATACAGATGATGATATAAAGAAAATTAACACTGAAGAGAGAAAAAAAATCATACAGAGAAAAGAATACAAAGTGAAGGCAATTGTGTGTATGGATGAAGACAAACACTGGTACATATTATTTTCTGCCTAATTAAAGGTTTTGAGATTTGTTACTGTGTATAAAAATGAAGAAAAGGAACTTGATAAAACCAGAGTATATGAAGACAATGAAGAATTTATTATATAGGAAGAAGAAGGTGAAGATATTTCGTATGAAGAAAGTGAAGAAAGTGTTATGTTAGGAAGAAAAAAAATGTCTGGAATGAAAAAAAATAGACAATGAACGAAGTGTTACCTCAGAAATAAAATGAAGATTTTTTTTATATTAGGAAGAATAAGCCAAAGAAGAAAGCCTTATATCAGGAAGAAAATTAGATTAACATATCCACAACCTTACAAGCGAGGTGAGGTTGTTTAACTAATTACACCATACAATGAAATACGACCTAATTAGGTAATTTGACATATAAATCTACGTATAACCTAAATAACCTAAAGAGAAGATAGGAAAGAATGAAATGTAGAGATACAGAGTGAGAGATTAGAGTGAGAGATAAGAGAGAAAGGAGAAAGGGAGATAAACCATTATATTCTCAAAGTGTCTAAAGATTTGAGAGAGAGAGAGAGTTAACGAGAGAGAGAGATATATCTTTTCTAATATATGACAAACGAGGAAATCTGGTAAACCATTCTTCAAGAAGTAAATTAAAAACAACTTTAAACCATATCCCACAACAGCATTTTCATGACAGCCTTTGACTTACTGATTCTTGCAACAGACGTCACCCCAATATCCTCGCTGCCACGGTTTTCCTTCTTGCCAACTCTCACAACAGCTTGACAGTTCACGGAATTTCCACTTGACCAACAATTTATGAGCTGTAAAGTTTGCCAGAGTTGCAGCTGAGATTTCTCGAGGTACTGAGATATTAAACGCTCCTTCACGTCCTGGAGGAAGGGATTGCGTCCTGTCGGGTTGGTTGGCTGGGTTATGGAGAGTGAACTTAATGTCTTGTTTATAAATTATCGTACGTTTGATATTACTTGTTATACCGGAGATACTTTGGGTAACTCGTAACATAGTGAGTGACTCGTAGCATGGTGTGTGACTCGTAAAATAGTGAGTGACTCGTAACATAGTGAGTGATTCATAACATGGTGCGTAACTCCTAACATGATGAGTAACTCGTAACATGGTGAGTAACTTGTAACATGGCGAGTAACTCATAACATAGTGACTCATAACATGGTGAGTGACTCATAACATAGTAAATGCCTCGTAACATGATGAGTGACTCGTAACAGGCTGACAAATATATCGTACTTGGGTGATATAAGGTAAAAATTTCATCAAAGTTTGTCAATTTATCGTACGTGTCGGCTAAAAGTTGTTGTGTATGTTACCATCTTGTCGTACACACTGGAGCTTAGCGCTTGATTGTAGATCGTAACTGGCAGAGATGATGTCGTTTACTGGCAGATGGAACGTAAAGCTCCCTTACTTTGTTTACAATTTATCGTACGCTTACCCAAAGTTGTCGTACACTGAGCGCATCTGTCGAGTAATGAAACTAGAATGACTCGTAGTTTAAGATAATGTGTTGCTGGCTAACGAGGCGTACGAGTTCAATGAATGTTTACAATTATCGTACATTGGGTGGAAGATGTTGTACACGATAAGACTTATGTCGCACATTCAAAAGGTAATTAGTGAGGTCATAGCGAGTTTAGGTGAACTTGAAAGTATGTGTTTGTAAATATTTTTCAGAGAGAGAGAGAGAGAGAGTCTATCACTCTCTCTCTTTTTCTCCTTCTCTGTCTCGAATTCTTTTCTTCACTCACTCGTCCAATCAATCTTCCTCCTCCTTCCTCCTTTCTCTCTTCCTTTCACCTCCTCTTTCTCTTCCTCTATTTTCTTTCTCTTCTTTCCTTGTGACTTTTCCTTCTACCCACTTCTTTCTCTTCCCCTCTTC
>CAUDMG010000198.1:840000-842500 GCA_958450375.1 Homarus gammarus
CCCATAATTCTTTAAACTAACCCGGACTTAACTTGATCCACGCAGCCGTAAAGGAGTCATAAAATTGCTGTAATTGAATCGTGTAGATCAATTTGTAGTTAAGATATCTGGTTACGAGAGTCTGAATAACAGTAAGGAGTTTGATAAGTATTTTATTGTGTGTTATGTTCGTGTTTAATGTTATGTAATGGCACTAAAAACCGAGATTTATTCACACACACACAAGTAAGACTCAGTGATCAGAGCTTAATAACCCTCGCAGTTGAAACAGCTCGATAAAAAGTAACAACAATGACTGCCAGTGAATGAGTGATCGAAATAGTTGAAAGTTTTTAATCCATGTAAAATCGCTTCGTAAATAACATCCCCCCTGCTCTCTCTAGTGTCAGAGTAAAGCTTGTTTTAAGTGTGTGTGTGTGTGTGTGTGTGTGAGACTGTCTGTACGTCTTTTTTGCATCAGTGTATATAGCCGTTGTGTGATGTATATATTTACTAATAAAACACAGCAGTTACATTATACTGAACCTATCTCATACAACTTTTACTATAATGAAGTCAATAGAGTAATAATTCTCACATCACAGTCCACAATACATTTCATCATCATCATCATCATCATCATCATCATCATCATCATCCCTCACATATCATGATTTACATCGTTGGGGTTCTATCGTCAACCTGCCAAAAATAATAATAATAATAATAATAATAATAATAATAATAATAATAATAATAATAATAATAATTAATAATAACAATAATTTCTCATTATCGTTTATTTCCACATTAATTAGCAAGGGGCCATCGGTTATCTGTCTGGGAACGAAAACTTGACAAATTGGAGAAAAAAAAGTTAAAGTTCACGACGAGATTGAAATTGGCAACACATAGCAAATATCCAAATAGGTCAAACTAGGAAATATATTTAAATCTGATTTAACTAGGAAATAATTTAAGTTCAATTGACGAAACTGAATAATGGAAAAATAAATATAAGGGATTTTTTTTTATCATAGGTGTAAAATTGGCAATAGATTCCAATTTCAAAATAGGTTAAAATAAATAAATAGAAAAGGGTAGAATCAGGTCCAGTTGTCAGCATAACACTTTTGTCTAGTTAATAGCTGTGGGCGGTATTTTATTGTGGGTTATTAATACAGTATTTTTTATTGTTATTTTTCAGTAAATTGTGTCAAATAATGGCCCTCCTCCCCCTCCCTTTTTCATAAAGTTTGTTCGATTTATTTTTGTCGTCTATAACAGAGGGGCATTAGTGGTCACTCGTGTGTGTGTGTGTGTGTGTGTGTGTGTGTGTGTATATATATTTTTATATATTTGGTGGAAAAATGGAGAGAGAAAGAGACAGTCAGACAGACAGACAGAGAGACAGACAGACAGACAAACAGACAGACTGACACACAGACAGACAGACAGAGAAGACACTCCCACAAAGAGCTAATAATCATATTATAGTCTGTTGTGAGTTAATTAATTTCCTAGTTTCCCGTTAGATGAACTCAAAGAATTACGAAACAAAAAACTCTGTTGTATTTTAAGTTGTTTACTACATGTTATTCTCGTTATGTAATCCGTGTTATAGTTGTTATATAATCCCCGTTATTGATGTTATATAATCCGTGTTGTTGATGTTATATAATCCGTATTATTGATGTTATTGGTTGTTTTCGTTGAATATTGACCTTTCAACCACGACACCAGCGTCATCCCATTATTTATTCTCGGGTTTACGTAAATCGCTTGTGGATATTAATGGCAAGTCGTTCCTTAGCGATTTATCGGGGGATTTTCCATTATCTAGTTAAGATTTCTGACCCAGATATGTAAGCCAATAGCGATGCTTCTTTTGTGTGTGTGTGTGGACGTGTGCCAGAGGGTGTACCATGTCACTTCTTACGTGTAGATAAAAATACACACATACGTACCCGAACATACACACACACACACATACCCACAGTTCTATGTACTTACTTACATACACACATTTATATATATATATATATATATATATATATATATATATATATATAATATATATATATATACATATATATATATATATATATATATATATATATATATATATATATATATATATATATATATAATTATATATATACGTTGATGTTGGTGGTGTAGTGGTGTTGATGGTGTAGTGGTGTTGATGGTGTAGTGGTGTTCTAATGGGGGTGGTGTTGGTGATTTTGGTGGTGTAGTGGTGTAGTGGTGTTGGTGTTGAGAGGGGGTGAGAGAGAACCCATTTGTTTTGTCACTTCACGGGGGCAAGAGAAGGAGGAGACGGAGAAAGAGAAGGAGAAGGAAAAGGAGATAGGAGAAGAAAGGGATAGGAGAAGGAGAAAGAGATAGGATATAGAAGGATGAGAAGGACAAGGAGATAGGAGAAGATGGAGGAGGAGATGAGAGAAGAAGAAGGAGGAGATAGGAGAAGAGAGGAAGAGAAAAGGTTGTCAGGTCCTAT
>CAUDMG010000198.1:847500-907500 GCA_958450375.1 Homarus gammarus
CTCTCAGTAATTACAGGTAACTCTTACTCCATTCACCTGTGTTGTTAAAAGTTGTGTGGCGTCTCTGTGTTAATGTTCGTCCTGTCGGGTTATTTTTAGTCGGTGTTGTTGACGCGCTCTGTTTACTTTCTATCAAGTAACTGTGTTTGTTTTAGCATTTTTTAGTGATATTGTTTTTTTGTGTGTTTGTTTTTTTAAAGGTATTTTGTTGGGGGGGGGGGGTTTGTTGAGATTTTGGTATACAGACACACGTACTGACACATACATACAGGTTACGTCGAAATACACATACAGGTACGCACGTACAAACACACACACACACACACACACTCATACACATCTACCATCACTATATAAAACCTTTTCACTTCCTAGAAAATATAAAGTGTAAAGTAAAAGTCTAAACACACCGTCAGTCATACAAATTGGCTACTTAAGAACCTGTATGTAGGTAGAGAATACTTAAGAATACTTGATCTGCATACTTATAACAAGAGACGTTCATAAGAATGTCTTTATTACCTCGTAAGTCCACCCTGAAGCACTCCATACTCTTGACTTCAGTATCACGAGGTTAAGTTAAGTTAGGTTAGGTTAGGTTAAGGTTAGGTTAAGTTAAGGTTGGTAAGGTTAGGTTAAGGTTAGGTTAAGGTTAGGTTAGGTTAAGGTTGGTTAGGTTAAGGTTAGGTTAAGTTAAGGTTGGTAAGGTTAAGGTTAAGGTTAGGTTAGGTTAGGTTAGGTTAGGGTTAGGTTAGGTTAAGGTTAAGGTTAGGTTAAGGTTAGGTTAAGGTTAGGTTAGGTTAGGTTAGGTATATACAGTAAAGGGGGGACATGTGTTGAAAAACCTGAATTTGAAGGTAGAGGCGTGGGGGTGGGAGGTGTGGGTTATGGGGGTGGATGGTGTGGGTTATGGGGGTGGGAGGTGTGGGTTATGGGGGTGGATGGTGTGGGTTATGGGGGTGGGAGGTGTGGGTTACGGGGGTGGGTGGTGTTGGTTATGGGGGTGGGAGGTGTGGGTTATGGGGGTGGGTGGTGTTGGGATGTGGGAGGGTAATAATTCACTTGGAGGGGGACAAATCTACCCCTTCCTTCCCTCCCTCCCTCCCTTCCTCTCCATTCACCAAACCACAAAGTCATTATACGATACATATAAATAAATAAAATAAGAATTAATAAAAAAAATAAAAAACAAAGTTAAAAGATTCACTACCCAGAAGACAAGAAGCATTAGAGAGTCTTCTAGCACCAAGTTCTCTCTCTCTCTCTCTCTCTCTCTCTCTCTGTCTCTCTCTCTCTCTTAAATGGAGGAGCGAGGGAAGGTAAAGTCGTCTGAATCCCAAATGACGTTTTAAATACGACTTTCGGGGTTTTTTGGTGGAGCTAAGGAGCAGTGTAGTGGAACTCTGACTTTAAATATATACACCGTGAGGCCTTAACTTGGGCTATGTTGACGATCGTTTGAGGGGATGTAATCATTGACTTTTGGGATTTTATTTTTTTTTTTTTAGTTCTGAGGAAAATGAAAGATTGAAATTTACGTCTTGGTTCATTAAGAATTTTTTTTACTTAATTTTTTTTTTTTTTGGTGTGTGTTATAATATGTATTTTAAATTATTGTATTATGGTGTTATGATTGTATATATTATCATTGGTGTTTATTATTAGTTTTGTTATTATTATTATTATTATTAGTAGTAGTAGTATTATTATTATTGATTATGTTGTTATTGTTGTTATTATTATCAGGGATGTGCTCGACTGCTCAATAATACGTTAGAATATATATTAGGATGTGTTGGAATAGGCTGGAATGTGAAGATATGTACTGGGGTAAGTTGGAAGGTGTAGGGATGTGCTGGGATATGCTAGGAGGTGAGGAAATATGCTGGGGTATGCTGGGAGGTGAAGAGATATGCTGGGTAAGGCTGGGAGGTAAAGTGATGTGCTGGGATAGGCTGGGAGGTGAGGAGATGTGCTGGGGTAGGTTAAAAGGTAAAGAGATGTGCTGTGATATTTTGTACTGTGCACCAAGTCCTTCGCTGCCCAGGTACTGCACAGCCAAAACTAATGTGGAAGAGAGAGTGCTCCGCGTTGGTCTCTGTAAACATAAGAAGTGTTCGATTACGCTTGATGTGGAGGTGATATTGGTAATGGTGATAGTGGTGGTGATAGTGGTGGTGGGGGGGATGTTGTTGTTGGTGGGGATGGTGATATTGGTGGTGGTGGTGGTAGTGGTGATGGTAGTGGTGGTAGTGGTGATGGTAGTGGTGGTAGTGGTGATGGCAGTGCTGGTAGTGGTGATAGTAGTGGTGATGGTAGTGGTGATGGTAGTGGTGATTATTGGTGATACTGGTAGTGGTGATAGTAATGCTAAAGGTGATCCAGCAGAGCACTCACCTGATAGGGCATATACCCACATCTTATAGAAACACTCACTTGACACTATCCAATCACCGGGCGAATAATCTTAGGATACTAGTAATACTTGCTTGTGATAGGTTCGATTCAATATTGACATCTGTGGAGTCGGGGTTCCCTAAAGCCACTCTGCCATATTCAACACGGTAGTTCACTCATCCATCTAGCCAATGAACGTAGAGTATAGTAATTAGTCGTTGACCCCCATGCACCCTAATAATCCCTGCTGACCTTGTTGACAGACCAAACACCCTTGAGTTGATCTTCACTACACGTCCAGATCGTTACTCTCCTAATGTATGTTTTTTTTCTGTTTTTTTTCCTTTTACTGTTTTATTTCTACAACTTGCAATCAATCTCTCTCTCTCTCTCTCTCTCTCTCTCTCTCTCTCTCTCTCTCTCTCTCTCTCTCTCTCTCTCTCTCTCTCTCTCTCTCTCTCTCTCTCTCTCTCTCTCTCCAGATATATATACATTAACTGGTATTGTTGTATTATGATAGAACCTGACTGCAATGATTTGAGGACACATTAATCCCACTTCACCTCTAACTACAACGAGGATTAGTCCACTTCTGCAACTAACATCTCATAGACTATTTATTTGGGCGGCAGGATACACACAAACACACACACACACACACACACACACACACACACACACACACACACACACACACACACACACACACACACACACACACACACACACACACTGTCTGTTGTGTCTATGTTTAATCCGTCATTGAAATCTATTACATAACCCTTCCCTTCCCTTCCCTTCCCTTCCCTTCCCTTCCCTTCCCTTCCCTTTTAACCCCAGTTGCAATACACTTCAATCTTTTTCACGTCACCCCTTACACTGTACAAATTTCATGTAGTCAAACCGTATCATCATCATCATCATCATCATCACCATTCACCATTATTCCTCACGTTTCTCGTCTATCCAACTCCCTCCCCTCTTGCAACACTCCAAACCACATGCAACTTGCAATAATTATTCAAGTATAGGGTATATAATCTCGCCTCCTATTGCACAGTATTGCAACTTCGCTTTTGGTTAACCTCAGTGGTATTAAGTCAGCCTTATATGATGCTAGGTCAAAGGTCAGTTTATTTTATTATCTACAGGGAAGATTATTGAATTGATCTTCCATAGTCTGTCACTATAAAAGAATGTAAAAGAAATTATTGTGTTTTGGGGGAATATTAAATGAAAACATCAAATAGAATACAAATTAAAAAGTCAACATAATTGATAAACCTAGAAAAAAATATATATGTAAGACGATGAAAATATAATCATAAAAATACATTATATTATTTGTTTTCCTTTCTCCTCCTTTCCCCAGCTAACCTAGAGGGAAAAATATGACAGATGATGTAATATAATCATGAGAATATATCCTAATAATATATTCTCTCCTCTCTCTCTCTCTCTCTCTCTCTCTCTCTCTCTCTCTCTCTCTCTCTCTCTTTCTCTCTCTCTCTCCCACAGACAACTTAAAGAGAAACTCGCTTCAAGCAGATTATCTCAGAGATCCTTACCGGGTCTGACTCCTTTTTTCTACGTGGAGAATCTCGTACCCAAGAAAATAGGTGTGGGTGCCCAGTGGACGAGGGTGGGCTACGTCAATGGGTCTCAGGTACAGATCAACGCTATCTTCTGGCCTGGGAGAGGGTACAAGGGTGTGTCAGAGCAGAACAAGAGAATGAGGGTGGCTTTGGCTGAGGCGCCTCCCTTCGTAATGACGTCGCATCTCATCGAGAATGCCACCTGTCTGACGGGGGTGATATGCCTCAGGGTAAGTGCTTGGGACCTTCTCTCTTTTTGTCCTTCAATAAATACAGTCACTCAGAAGAAAAATATCTCTATTTGGGGTGATCGATGAATTTCAGAATGAACACTGTGACTCCTGTTGTCTCGGTAGGGTTGTCATAATCCTTCATCCATTGTGTCATATTTTTTCAACACAATTCTGAATAGATAGTTTTTTTTTTTTTTTTTCTTAGTGACAGAACTGTACATCTATACTCATTAACTCCATTACTTTCATTAGGGAAAATATATGATAAAGAGAGAGAGAGAGAGAGAGAGAGAGAGAGAGAGAGAGAGAGAGAGAGAGAGAGAGAGAGACCCCTGTTATATTAATGAAAAACAGAAGCGTAATGGGAATTTAAAGTATATATGTGTGTGTGTGTGTGTGTGTACGTCTCTGCCTCTCTCTCACTTTAACTGCTAGGTGTACAAGCTCCTCTGCATCGACCAAATCAAAACACCAACAAACATACCAATAATTTATCTCCCGGATCCAAGAAAAGAAGAAAAAAAAATCCACACCTTGATATAGAAAACACCTGGACACACTTTTACCTTAACTAAATATCGATTAAAGGTGAGGCAGGGAGATCGAGGTGGTTGTGGTGGTGGTGGTGGTGGTGTCCAGTGCTTCCCTGGTCAAGGTTGAACATGTAAAATTAACACGAGTATTGGAGTGAATGTTGGAACCGGGATGATACCTGAGTGATAGCTGTGTTATAGATTGGATTGTATGTCTGTATGTCTGTCTGTCTGTCTGTTCTGATCTGTCTGTTTCTCTTCCTGGTTTGTCTGTCTGTTCTGATCTGTCTGTTTCAAGTCTGTCTTCCTAATTTGTCTTCCAGTTTTGTCTTGTCTTTTTTTTCTTCCTAGTCTGTCTTCCTTCTTAGCTATCCTGTCTACCTATCCACTTATCCTCCCTACCCCCACATAACCCCTCCCCCCCACTACCACCCCCACATAACCCCTCCCCCCCACTACCTACATATCCTCCCTACCCCCACATAACCCCCCCCACTACCTACATATCCTCCCTACCTTAACCAAGATGCCTAACCAAGAGAGAGAGAGAGAGAGAGAGAGAGAGAGAGAGAGAGAGAGAGAGAGAGAGAGAGAGTTCGAATCCCAATCAACGGCTGAAATAGGAGTCGAGGAATATCGTGACAGTATTTAGACCTTCAGAGTATGTTAGTATATAGCTGTATGAAAAGGATGATTAAGGTGTGTATAGTGTGTGTATGTGTATTTTGTGTATATTCTTGTTCTATGGATTTTTTTATTTATTTTTATTTATTTATATTTTGTGTGTTAGTGAAGATTAAATTATGAGTGGATGAAGTAAAGGTTGGGTAGGGTAGGGTAGGGTAGGGTAGGGTAGGGTAGGGTAAAGAGAGAGAGAGAGAAAGTGAGAGAGAGAGAGACAGAGAGAGACAGAGAGAAAGAGAGACAAACACCTAGAAACTGAGAGATAACACCAAGGACAAAGAGACACAAAATTAATATGAGAAACAACGTTAGATTCACACTATCACGACACAAGAGACTTACTCACTCCAGGTCATTCAATATGTTAATCTAGTTAGTGAGAGGCGTGGTGGACTGGTTCATACTGGGGGAGGGGGGGTCAGGCTAAGGGTGGTTCAGGCTTAGGGTGATTCAGGCTAGGGGTGGTTCAGGTTAAGGGGGTGTTGAGGCTAGAGGAGGGGTAGTTCAGGCTAGAGGGGGGGTGGTTCAGGTTAGAGGAGGTGGTGTTCAAGCTGGGGGAAGAGGGGTGGTTCAGGCTGGGGGGGAGGGTTCAGGCTGGGGGGAGGGTTCAGGCTGGGGTGGTGGAAGCAGGAGGGAGTTGCAGGCTTATTGAACTTTACAAAATTATATCACTTTCACTACCGGATTATACAACTTTCACAAGATTATGCCACTTTTACTAACAGATTATAGAAGCTCCCCTTGGCAGAATATCTAACTATGTCCTGTCATATTATAGCATCTCCTTTATATATCGTTACCAGATTATAGAGGGTGTTCTGTGGAGCCGAGTATGGCGTGTGAGGGTGTGCATTAGGCCGGGATTGTCCACATAATCAGCGAGGATGAGAGGGAGGCACGCAGTTGTGTTTGGAGGGATTATCGCCCTGGTGAATCCCTCCTTCACTATTTTGGGATGGTGGGGGTGTGGGGTGGGGTGGGGTGGGGTGGGGTGGGGTGGGGTGGGGTGGGGTGGGGTGGGGTGGGGTGGGGTGGGGTGGGGTGTGAGGTAGTGTGAGATGGTGTGGGGTGGGGTGTGAGGTAGTGTGGTGTGTGGGGTGGGGTGTGGTCCTCTTATTTACACACCTTTTGTCCTCTCTCCTCATACATCAGCTCCTCCTCCTCTCCCTCCTCCTCCTCTCCCTCTCCCTCCTCCTCCTCTTCTTGCTCTTCCTCCTCTTCCTTTCACAGCCTCATTCCTTCCCATGGAGAAACAGGAGACAGATGAATTTCTCCTCCCTTAGATTCGACCAGCAGTGTCACACCATTCATTCCCGAGCGTCTTGGAGTGTGTGTGTGTGTGTGTGTGTGTGTGTGTGTGTGTGTGTGTGTGTGTGTGTGTGTGTGTGTGTGTGTGTGTGTGTGTGTCCTTCTACCATTCCTGGCACCACTACCACCACCACTACCTGCCTCACTATTCACCGCCACACCCTCAACGTTGCAGAGTCCAATACCACCACTACCACCCCTAGCGCTCTCTCTCTCTCTCTCTCTCTCTCTCTCTCTCTCTCTCTCTCTGTAGATTCATTCATTCATGTTTATTTTTTTTATACCTCGCCTCAAGTATAAAGTGTAGGGGGGAGGTAACCTAAGTCTGTGTCTGTGTGGTAGTATTAGTAATAAATGATTCTTGTGGGAGTAAATAAATGGGATTATTATTTATCATTATTATCATTATTATCATTATTATCATTATTATCATTATTATCATTGTTATTTTTTATCGTTATTATCATTATTATCGTTATTCTTATCTTTGTTTATTCATTCCTCCTACTCCCTAGACTCATTCAGCCAATTAAGCACATCACCTGTACCACTTTCAGGTGTTCTCAGAGGAGGTGGCCGCAACCTTCGCTGACATGGAGAGGGAAGTCGTGAACGCCTCCAGGGGCTACGAGGTCGTCTGCTGCAGTGGCCTGGCTGTTGACCTTATGATCAACGTCGCTACTGACCTTGAGATCGAGCTACAGGTAAGGTCAGATGAGGTCAGGGGGGGGGGGGGTTAATACTGAGTGAAGCGGTTTATATTTTTTAGAGATCATGTATAACAAACCTTTAAAACATCAAGATTTTCTAAAACAAACAGAAAATATGAATGAATTATACAGCGAGAATGAATGATTCTTTGATTTATTACATGGCAACACCTTTCTTGACTGTCTATCTGTCCATATATTCATCAAACTGTCACACTGATAACCACGGCATCATTGAAGTCCCCCAACAGCGTCATGTATACCCACAGCTAAAGGTCATACATACACTAGACATAAGGAAAACTTGTTAATGTGAGAGATGTATAATGTCCTCACCCTGACATTAGTATTCCACCTCACCAATGTCACCCCAAACCATAGTAGTGTCTGGGTTATGAGTGGTCCTCTGAACACCTCTGGCTTATCTCATTGTAAATTATATAGTATCACCGTGAGTCAGAGCACCAAGATAGACTTAATGGTAATTTTTCCGTCTATATTATATTGTATTAAATTGTAGATAATATATTCCCAGGGGGGGCTTTATAGTGCTTCAAAAACTATTGAATTATCTCATAAAGTCGACAAAATATACCAAAATGGCTTTAAGTTGTCCCAAAATATTTACAACTCACCATAAAGACGACAAGATATACCAAAATAGCTTAAAGTTGTCCCAAAAGGCTTACAACTCACCATAAAGTCGACAAATTATACCAAAATGGCTTAAAGTTGTCCCAAAAGGCTTACAACTCACCATAAAGTCGACAAATTATACCAAAATGGCTTAAAGTTGTCCCAAAAGGCTTACAACTCACCATAAAGTCGACAAAATATCCCAAAATGGCTTAAAGTTTCCCCCCAAAATGATTACAACTCACCATAAAGTCATATCCAATTAGCTTTATGGTAAGCTCTTATATTGTCTTGTATCGTGAGGTAAAGTAGGTACACCAGAGGCTTTAAACCACGAGATAAACTACGAGATAAACTGTACCATAACAATAGATGCTGAACACCTACATGAGCCTTTGTTTACCTTGCTATGAGGGCAGGTGAGTGAGGTAAACACGAGAGGAAGAAGGAAGGAGGAGGTGTGAGGGAAAATGAGGATTCGGGAGGGGGGTTGAGGTGGAGGTGAGGAAGGAGGAGTGAGGGAAAATGAAGGAACGAGTAAGTGAGAGACATTAAGGAAGAGAGTAGGTGGAAGAGGCGCGTGAATAAAGGAGATTGTAAGTAAGGGAGAGGAAAAAGAATGACTCCAGGGATGAGCTACCAGGTGAGGGAGACTGGGGGTGAGAGTAATTGAGGGAGAGGGTAAATGGGGGGGGGGGGGGAGAGAGAGAGAGAGAGAGAGAGAGAGAGAGAGAGAGAGAGGAAACTGAATCTAGTAACATTAAACTTCATTTAACTGAGTGTCTCCAAACCTAACCTAACCCAACCCAACCCAACCCCACACACACACCCCAGTTCCTCTCTCTGTCTCACCTGAGTGCACCCCTTTCCGTCTACCCTGACAGGTGTACTTGGTGATGGACGGTACCTTTGGCGCCCCTCGTAGCACTGGGTGGACAGGGATCGTGGGAGATCTGCTAGAGGGCTCGGCGGATCTGTCCTTCGCCCCTCTGTCCGTCACAGCACAGAGAGCAAGGCATCTCGATTTTTCTGACCCATATTTCTTCTCCTCCATGTCGATGTTATCCTCTACCAAGTAAGTAAAGTATTCCGTCTGTCTGTCTGTCTACGTCTGTCTGTCTGTCTGTCTGTCTGTGTCTCTCTGTCTGTCTATGTCTCTCTGTCTGTCTCTGTCTGTCGTCTCTGTCTATTTCTTTTTGTCTATATCTCTCTGTCTGTCTCTGTCTCTGTCTGTCTGTGTTTGTCTGTCTGTCTATGTATGTCTGTTTGTCTGTCTGTCTATGTTTGTTTGTCTGTTTGTCTGTTTGTTTGTCTGTCTATGTCTGTCTCTCTATGACTGTCTGTCTGTCTGATTGTCTATGTCTGTCTGTCTGTTACCTCTGTGTCTTTCTCTTTATCTGTCTCTGCCTGTCTATCTGTGTGTATTCCTGTCTCAGTCTGTCTTGTTCTGTCTTTCTGTCTATCTTCACCAGTTTCCCCCTCTGTCTGTTTCTCATTCTGTCCCTGTCTGCCTTTCCCTGTCTCTCTCAATCTGTCTTCCTGTCTCTGTCTTTCGTTGTATCTCTCGTCATCTGTCTCTGTCTCCTTCTCTTTATGTCACTGTCTCTCTACCTATCTGTCTATGTCTATGATGCTATCTCTCTCTCTCTCTCTCTCTCTCTCTCTCTCTCTCTCTCTCTCTTTCTTTCATTTCCGCTATTTTAGTTATTTTCTGTCTCTCAATTTCTCTTCTTCATTTCTCTGCTAATATTTTTCTTTCTTTCTTTCTTTCTTTCTTTCTTTCTTTCTTTCTTTCTTTCTTTCTCTCTTTCTCTCTTTCTTTTTAAGTCATTCGTTTAGTCTGTATACCATAATTATTTATGTTTTATTACTTATTATAAAAAAAAGATATTTTTCCTTATTAACAAAAAAACAACTTCAGCACGAGTATTTTTGCGTGTCTATGGTCTTTCCTCGCTACATTTACTTGATAGGCTACGTCTGGCGAATGTCTGCTTGCCTTTTGCTTGCAGGGGAGTTCTTTCTTGAGAAATTTTGTGTTTCACGTATTTTAGTAAAGCAATATTTTTGTTTTGTTTTGTTTTTCTGGTGTTTGATTCAGTTGTGTAATGTATAGTCTCATTCATAAAAGTTTTACATTCGTTATTCACTGAAGGAACATTTTACACCAGGTGATTAAACTGTACTTGTGTTTGTTTGTTTAGGATGATTCATTAGCGGTCTCTTTCTACCTATTAAAATGCTTATAGAAACCAAACACCAGGTATAAGTCAATAGCTGTAGTGTATTATGGGAGAAACCTAACCTAACCTAACCTAACCTAACCAGTTAAAATGCGTCAATAGTGGCAGTTTATTATGGTAGTAACCTAAAACACCTGTGGGGTAATTACTCATATCGCGTAGACCAGGTATATGTTTCCTCTCAGGGGTGATGGAGGGTGAGGCATTTCCTATATCATATATGTCAACATCTCATTCATATATCATACTATATCAAGGGGCAATTTCCTCACATGTCAAGAGTAATTTTTTTTGTTTTTCACTGTTGGGTAATATTTTGTTGTGTTTTTTTGGGGTGTTTTTGTTTTTGTTTTCTTTTGTGCGTCAATTATGTTATAGAATTTTATGACCTCGATGGGGGGTTTAGTCTTGACCTTTAGTGTGTGTGTGTGTGTGTGTGTGTGTGTGTGTGTGTGTGAGAATCGGTTATGTTGCACCAGTGAGGAGAGACAGATAGACAGACTTACAGACAGACAGACAGACAGACAGACAGACAACAACAAAATCCATACCGTCTCCTAAACAGAAAAGATAAAAATCAGAAAAAACACTGGAAGAAAAAGTTCCCCTTAAATAATCTATATTTATATCCTCCTGTATACAATAATTTCTCAAGGAAGCCAAAATCTTTAATGCATTTTTTTTCCAATTCACGCTGTTGAATACCTCATTTGCATACAGGCGCTGATAAATATCGACAGGAGAAAACAGAGGGGGGGAGAGTTTTATTTTTACTGCGTGTATGTGTGAGTGTTTGTGTGTGTATGCGTGTGTATGTTATGTTATGCACGTTATGAGTGTGTGTGTATGTGTGTGTGATTTTGTGTATGTATTACGAGTATGTAGTATGTGACTGGTTCGTGTATGTTTACGTGTATGTTTATGTGTATGTTTACTTGTGTATGTTTATGTGTATGTATTAGGTATTACGTGAGAGTATCGTCCAGAACTCTCCCTCTCCTTAGTCGACTTCTTTACCCCCAGGGGACGGTGACCCAATTCCAAAGTGGCAGAAATACTTCACGAGTCCACTAAACCCGGGACACGACCACTAGCGAAATGTCCCCCTCACCCACCCAACCCCCCCCACACCCACCCCACCCCACCCCACCCCACCCTTCCCCACCCCACCCCACCCCACCCCACCCCAACTCACCCCACCCCACCCCACCCCACCCTACCCCACCCCACCCCACCCTACCCCACCCCACCCCATCCCCACACCCACTCTTGCAGTTTATTAAATCATGGAGCTGTTTGTCCCATGTCGAGACTGGAAGTCGTTAGTTATAGGTGAAGTATTTTGTGTGTGTGTCGTTCTTAGGAGATTTAGCCCTGTCTTTATGTGTTTTTGACGCTCTCTCTCTTTCTCTCTCTCTCTCTCTCTCTCTCTCTCTCTCTCTCTCTCTCTCTTTCTTCTCGAGTCTCCTCCCTTCCCAATACCTCTTCCTCTCTCCTCAATTACATTCCCCTCCTTCCCTCCTCGCCTCTCCCAGTTCTCTCTCCTTTCTCCCCATTGTCTTTCCTTACTACCCTTCCTCCTATCTCCTTATCCCTCTCTCCTTTCACCTCCCCAATCTTCACCCCCTCCACCCCTCCAAATCTCCCCCCCTCTCTTTAAGACTCAGACCACGAGTGAGAAAGAAGTCTCAGTGCGAAGATCTCTTACATTAAGCGAGACACAGAGAGAGAGAGAGAGAGAGAGAGAGAGAGAGAGAGAGAGAGAGAGAGACGCCTTTCACCAGTGGCTTTCAGAGGCACCAAAAGGCGAGTGAGATAAATGACGAGAAAAAGGTCGAACTGGTAACCCACCGTCCAGCCAACAGGAGAACAGAAATCATTTGCAATTAAGAATAACGAGAGTAAATAATAATGAATTAAACCTGATACGAGAGATCTGTGCCCATTAGACATATATACTGGAGACGTTTCTTGTGTTGCTCTTATAGGAAACGTTTCTTGTGTTGCTCTTATAGGAAACGTTTCTTGTGTTGCTCTTATGGGAAACGTTTCTTGTGTTGCTCATATGGGAAACGTTTCTTGTGTTGCTCTTATGGGAAACGTTTCTTGTGTTGCTCTTATGGGAAACGTTTCTTGTGTTGCTCTTTTGGGAAACGTTTCTTGTGTTGCTCTTATGGGAAACGTTTCTTGTGATGCTCTTATAGGAAACGTTTCTTATGATGCTCTTATAGGAAATGTTTCTTCGGTCGAATTTATGTTAAAAAACGTTTATAATGAAGCGTTTACTAGTAACACACCAAGACTACACGTGCTGTGGTTTTACGACACAACACACTAAGGCTACACGTGCTGTGAGTTTACGACACAACACACCAAGACTGCACGTGCTATGGGCTTACGACATAACACAGCAAGCGACAGATGTGTTATGACTCATAATCTAACTGAAACAGGAAGGAGTAGGTTTTATGACCCGGTATTAAAGTCGGAAAATAATAACACGAGTTAATATTTACAAGGTACTCTCTCTCTCTCTCTCTCTCTCTCTCTCTCTCTCTCTCTCTCTCTCTCTCTCTCTCTCTCTCTCTCTCTCTCTCTCTCTCTCTCTCCAGAACGAGATCATAGTTTAATCTGCCGTAAACTCAAAGAGCAGACAATGTAAACACTCACATTCCTCAGCGGAAATAAGGTCCTTTGTCTATCTGTCTGTCTTGGTGTCTGTCTGTCTGTCTGTCTAGGTATCTGTCTTTCTGTCTTAGTGTCTATCTATCTTTTGTGTCTGTCTAGGTGTCTGTCTCTCTGTCTATCTAGGTGCCTGTCTCTCTATCTGTCTAGGTGTCTGTCTGTTCCTGTATGTTCAGATATGTGTTAGGGCATCAACTCATACCGATAAAACATACAAAATGACAGACACAGTCATACACACCTATAAATACTTGCTTGTCTGTCTCGTTTGCTGTTTGTGAGTTCCGTCTATATAATGTACTGTCTGTTAGTCCTGTCTATCCCTCATTACAGAAATATATAATTATTTTAGTGTGGCGTAAACTCACCCCAACAGGAGAAAAAAAAAAGACTATTTTATACTTTCAAATATATCCCGTCTGTCTTACTAAGTTTACCGTCTGTTCTGTCTATTCATATATCTGTCTATACCTCATTACAGAAAGATATAATTGTTTTAGTGTGTCATAAACTCACCCCAACAGGAGATATAAACACACTGTCTTCTCGGTAACATTAAAACACAGCATTATGCATTAGTTCCTTTCTTGGTAAGACTTGGTTAGTTATTGACCAGACAGGAGTCACAAGGTATGGAGATGAGGTAAATTAGAATTCCAGGTGATAATTAGGTCCTTGGTGTGTGTGTGTGTGTGAGAGAGAGAGAGAGAGAGAGAGAGAGAGAGAGAGAGGAGAGAGAGAGAGAGAGAGAGAGAGAGGACAATCACATCCATTGCCATATCACCACGCTCTCTCTCTCTCTCTCTCTCTCTCTCTCTCTCTCTCTCTCTCTCTCTCTCTACAAAGGAAGTCTCCCAACAAAGAGATCTTTTATGAGTATATACAACATTCCATTAGGCAGTGTTGTCTCGCATTCAACATTTAAATTAGTTTTTTCCCCCTCGAGATAGTCTCTCTTATACAAAGGCGATTTTCATAGCACCTCCGGCAATTGGTATATGAAGGGTAGGGAGACTCTCTCTCTCTCTCTCTCTCTCTCTCTCTCTCTCTCTCTCTCTCTCTCTCTCTCTCTCTCTCTCTCTCTCTCTCTCTCTCTCTCTCTCTCTCTGGGTCAGGTTAAAAGGGTAGTGATCTCGAGCTGTAAATAATGGTGTCTTACAGAGAGAAGTCATCCACTGAGTAATGGTGTGGCGTTCACCTCACCCGGATACCTGTCTGTCTGCCTGTCTGTCTGTCTCGCTGTCTGTCTGTCTGGGTTTTTTTTATCTATATATCTATATCTTTCTGTCTGTCTTTTTACTTATCTATTTTCTCTCTCTCTTTTTTTCTCTCTCTCTCGCTTTCTTTCTCTCTTTCTCTCTTTATTTTTCTCCCTTTCTCTCTTTATTTTTCTCCCTTTCTCTCAGTACAAAGGTGTGGCCTGTCTTCAATCTTTTAATCAGAGAAGGAGGAAGAGGAATAAGAGAGGAGATGAGAAAGAGATGGAGAAGGAAGAAGAGGAGGAGATGAAGGAGGAGCAGGGATGGAGGAGACAGACAGACAGACAGACAGACAGACAGAGAGACAGACAGAAGAAAATGAGTGAAAAAAAACGAAATGTAGTTAATAATAAATGATAAAAAATAAGAGAGAGAAAATGGGAGAGAAACAGTGTGTGGAATAATTAAATAAAAAAAAAAGATAAACGGGAAGGGGAGAGAGAGAGGGAGAATGAGGCAAAAACAAAACAAAAACGTAAAAAATCGTGTTGCTCATCCGTGAATTTCAAGTTGCAAATACGCCAAGCTTGCACGATTTATGTCAACACAATACAATCATGAAACTCAATACTCTTGGAGGTGAAAATCTTGTATTCAGTATCAACATAATGGATTTGTGGTTCATTTCTCTCTCTCTCTCTCTCTCTCTCTCTCTCTCTCTCTCTCTCTCTCTCTCTCTCTCTCTCTCTCTCTCTCTCTCTCTCTCGTAACTCAGCGAGGGTTTAGGTTTGGGAAAATATTCGATCCTTTAATCTTAAGAAAATATCTGGGCCCCTGAGGTTCATTTCTGAAGATCGACAATTCGAATTCCAGGGTTCGAAGTCTCGGAAAAATATAAAAATCATTTCATAGATAGATTGATACGTCTGGAGCTTCGGTTTATTGATGAAGGAGACAGAGATTCATGCCTTAAGATTTCGAGGTTTTGGAATTAAAAAATATGAACTTTGTATCTGGAAGAAATATCTGGTTTAACGATTGAATGTTTAATCCCTTGAGTATGATGAGTTAGCCTCTTGTGTATGATGATTTAACCCCTTGAGTACGATGATTTAACCCCCTTGAGTACGATGATTTAACCCCCTTGAGTACGATGATTTAACCCCCTTGAGTACGATGATTTAACCCCCTTGAGTACAATGATTTAACCCCCTTGAGTACAATGATTTAACCCCCTTGAGTACAATGATTTACAAGAGTGAAATTTCGACCTCTAGGATTCAAGGTTTTGGGAGGGTTCAATTGCACATTTTGGAGAGAGCATAAGTGAACCCTTTGTGGGATGGGCATATTTAAGATGACGTAAATAAATCCCCTCTGGAGTGGGATTTTTAGGTGGTTTTTCACGTAATCCTTCTTATAGTGGGATTTTGGTAATGTAGAGTGAATAAACCCCTCATATGAAGGATTGAGGCACAGAACTGTAAAGGATTTTGCTGAGAATATAAAAAAATTCTCCTCTGTCGTAATAATGATTTCGACGCGTAGAAGCAAGTGGTCGTGGAATTACTGAGAGACAGACAGACAGACAGACACACAGACCCACAGACAGACAGGCAGACCCACAGACAGACCGATAGACACAGACAGATAGACAGACATAACCACAGACAGACAGACAGACAAGATAGACAGACAGAGAAGTGACCATGTGTAAAAAAAATAGAACTTCAGAAACTTTAATATAAAAAAAAAAATTAAGCGTCTCTGATAGAACTATGAATGGTAATGAGAGAATCACATCTGAGGTCCTTGCTAAGAGAGAGAGAGAGAGAGAGAGAGAGAGAGAGAGAGAGAGAGAGAGAGAGAGAGAGAGAGAGAGAGAGAGAGAGAGAGAGAGCCCCCCCTCTCTCTTTTTTGTTAGGTTAAGTTAGGTTAATGTCATATAACCTTTGTCTTGACCTCATACTTAGTAGCTTCTAATAACCTAACCTAACCTCATCTAACCTAAACTAAACCTAACCTAATCTAACGTCATTTAGCACCCCTTGCCTTGACCCCTCGTGTGACCTTACATAATCCGGACTAACACACGCACACACACACACACATACACACACACACACACACACACACATTCACTCACCGCTACGACCCGGCCAAGTCTTGGTATAACGACGGACTCACAGGTCTTACGACTTACATAATGTAGTCTTACCACCCCTTTTGTGTTGGTCTTCTTCCTTCTCTTTGTGTTCTTCTTTATTCTGTTTTTCCTCCCCCTCTTCTTCCGTCATTTATTGCTTCTTCTTCTTTCTTGTCTATGATTCAGTTTGTTTCAGTATTTATTTTAATTCCTGTTTTTTTTCTCTTTTGTATTTAATTCTTTCTTTTTTTTCTCCTTCTTTCTCTTCTCTTTTTTTTTCTATCTTCTATCGTTTGTTGTTTATGATTTCCATTTTATTTATTTCAATTTTACATTTTTTCTTGAATTACATAGCCTGCTATTTTTTTCTTCTGTTTCCACTTACGTATTTCTCTATTTTCTTTCCCCCCTTCTTCGCATTTCTTCTCTTGTTCTCTCAAATTTTTCTCAATATTTACGTTAATTCTTTATCCTTTGTTCCTGTCCTTCTCTTGTGATCTCTTAATGTTTCTCTTGTTTCTTCTATGTCATTATTCTCTTTCTCTTTATCTCCCTTCCTACTTCTTTATTTATTTATTTCTCTCTCTCTCTCTTTCTCTCTCTCTCTCTCTCTCTCTCTCTCTCTCTCTCTCTCTCTCTAGCTCTCTCTCTCTCTCTCTCTTTCGTTCCTTACTTCTCTCCTTCTCTTCTATAATCCTCTTAGTCCTCATATTTACATTCCTATCTCCTATTCTCTTTAATTCTTATCACTCTCTCCCTCTCCTTTTCCCTTCTTCCTTACTTCCTTCAATTCCTTCTCCGCCTCTCTTCTATTCCCTTCTTTATAAACTTCCTCCTTCCCTCTCTTAACTTCTTTACTGCATCCTTCGGTCTCTCTCTCTCTCTCTCTCTCTCTCTCTCTCTCTCTCTCTCTCTCTCTCTCTCTCTCTCCGTCATGAGCCCTTCCTTCTTCTTTCTTTCTTTCTTTCATCTCTCCCATTCTCTTTCTCCCCCCTACTTATTCCCTCCTTCCTTCTTGTCCATCCTGCCTCCTCTGTCCTGCCATCTTTAGCCTCCACTGTTTCCCTCCCTCCATTTTCCCTCACTTTCACTTCCTTCTTTCCTACTTTCTTCTCCCTCTTGCCCACTCCCTTCTTCTTTCTCTCCCTCCCTTCCCCATCACTACCTTTATCCTTCCTCCTCTATCCTGCACTCTCTTTTCCTCCCTCTTTTTCCTTTCTCTACCCCTCCCTCCCTCCCTCCCTCAGGCAGGTGGGCCAGTACATTAGCTCCCACGAAGGCGACGCTGAAGGGGAAAGAGAAAATGTTGATCGAAACATTTTCTTGCCGGCGAGGTCTCTCTCTCTCTCTCTCTCTCTCTCTCTCTCTCTCTCTCTCTCTCTCTCTCTCTCTCTCTCTCTCTCTCTCTCTCATCTGAGACTGTATGTATGTCTTTAGGTTTACATGAGACTGTGTACGTGTGCTATTACGTCCATGTGAGACGTGTGTACTCATGTATAAAAATAAACATAACATGTATACATAAATGTTTTTGTTATACTTACACGATATATTTTACCTACACTGTGTCCATATTGACTCTTCCACCTCCCAAAACCTTCCAGCAATTGACGTCTTTCCCCCACACCAACACAGACGGAAGTACAGACAGCGAGAGACCAAGAGGAGGGAAGAGCCTTGAGAAATTATAAATAGCGTCAAAGGCATCAGATCGCTCGAGGATACAACCTGTCTTTAGTAATTAGTTATGATCAGGAAGATGACAGAGGGGGGGGGGATAGGGGTGAGGGGGTAGAGGGACGGGAGAGAGTAAGGGAGGAATGAGGAGAGTGGGGGAGGAGACAGGGAGGGGAAGGAGGAGAAGGGAGAGAGTGAGGGAGAAATGAGGAGAGTGGGGGAAAGGGGAGAAGAAGGAGAGGGTAGAGGGGGAAGAAGAAAGAGTGCGGGAGGAGTAAGGAAAGAGAGTGAGTGGGGAAAAAGGAGGGAGTGTGAGGGAGGAAGAAGGAGGAGAGATTGCGGGAGGAGGAAAGGGAGGGAGGGGAGGGAATTGATGATATTGAGGAAAGATAGAAGAGAAAGAGAAGGAAGAGGAAAGAGGAAAAGATAGATATTGTCCAGTTATATTGATGTCACTCCGTCCAATACTCGAACCATTGTACCAGAGAAATACCAATCTAATACCGATACCACTACACCACCACTCCACCAAGCTAACACTAACCATTGGTACTGTAGATACGGCTGATGGTATAGTGGTATTATAGTGGTATTGAGATTAACATTAAACTACTGACAATGTTTATATAATTATCATCAATTTGAACTTCAATGTTATTTCCAGTTAGTGAAAGACTTCTACGAAATCTAAATGGTCTTGGCTACACCCCATTAGACCCTGTAGTATAATGGCCTCTATTAAACTGTGTAGAAGTTTAATTGGTTCTTGGTAGATAGTTGCTACATCTTTGGAATGACATATTAATTGGAAATGGTTCGAATACTGGATAGGTGATGTCTGTGTGTCTCTCTGTCTGTCTTTATTTTTTCTCTCTCTTTTTATTTGCTGTTCAATGCATTTTTTTCCTCCAATATGACACGTATCTCTCTCTCTCTCTCTCTCTCTCTCTCTCTCTGAGGCTCGTAAATAGCTGGCGATTATTTCAGTCCGTTCGTATTGGTAAGGCTTTGTCCAGCGGTGAACTGATCTGAGAGAGAGAGAGAGAGAGAGAGAGAGAGAGAGAGAGAGAGAGAGAGAGAGAGAGAGAGAGAGAGAGAGAGAGAGAGAGATTCCAGCACCTTTGGGAGTGGTAGCACCGCTGAAATCATTTGAAATTCTCAAAGGTTCCCGCATTAATTCTTATCATGTCGCTAGTGATGTGTGTGTGTGTGTGTGTGTGTGTATGTGTGTGTGTGTGTATGTGTGTGTGTGTGTGTGTGTGTAAGGGAGTGCGATAGGATGGAGAGAGTAGAGAGAGGGAGAAGAAAGAGAGAGAAAGGTAGGGTAAGAAAGGATAAAAGAAGAGAGATTTGGAGGTGGGAAGAGGTAAGGAATAATAAAGAAGAGGGCAGGAAGAGGAAGACAAGGATAAGTGGATTAGGGAGACGAAATTGGAAAGAACATTAGCGAGAAGTTGAGAAGGGAAGAGAATAAAGGAATAGATAAATAAAGAGAATTATAATTAAGAAAAGAGAGAGAGAGAGAGAGAGAGAGAGAGAGAGAGAGAGAGAGAGAGAGAGAGAGAGAGAGAGCTATAAGTTGAGGTGAAAAATACGAGCATACTGTACATACATACATACATACATACATACATACATACACATACATACATACATACATACATACATACATACATACATACATACATACATACATACATACATACATACATACATACATACATACATACATACATACACACATAGATACATACATACATACATTCATACAATATTAATAGCTGTGACCTCAATATCTCGACCGTACAAGCCAAAAGCATTACGAATATATTATTATTATTATTGTTATTATGACAGGGACTATATTATTGGTAGTAAAGTATCGTATTGACTGTTCTGTATATATAATTATTTTGTCTGTCTGTCTAAGTTATACGTAGAGAGAATTTCGACTATGTTTACTATGGTAGGGAGTATTATATGTCTCTCGCTCTCTCTCTCTCTCTCTCTCTCTCTCTCTCTCTCTCTCTCTCTCTCTCTCTCTCTCTCTCATTTTTCTCTGTGTTTTCATTATCTATTTTTCTTCGTTTCTCTCTCTTTTTTACGTGTGAATAGAGAGAGAGAGAGAGAGAGAATGAGGGAGAGGGGAAGGAGGTGAGGGAGAAAGGGGGAAGTGGGGAGGAAGAGTGGGGGAGAGGGGAGGGAGAGTGGAAGAGAGATGATGAAGGTAATGGAGAGTTTTAAGTGAGAGTGGAGCCCGTGAGAGGTGAGAGGGGACGGATGAGTGAGTGGATAGAAGGAGTGGGGAGTGGAGAGGGAGAGGGAAGGGTTGCTAGGTGTCACTAGAGAAGATTTTTTTATTAATCATGTAATTGGTGTGGTGAGGGCTTTTTTCTGTCTGTCTGTCTGTCTGTCTGTCTGTCTGTCTCTTTATCTATCTTTCTGTCTAAAGGTCTATCTGTCTCTAATCCCACTCTTTTTATCTATTGGTCTCTTATCTGTCTCTCTCTCTAATTTTCCGTCTCTGTCTGTCTGTCTGTCTATCTGCCTAGACTCTAATTACTCAATCAAGAAGCCAAATTAGTACCCAGGGTCATCAGCCTTAATTACCGCTTCATTATCGCGTTAATTACTTTTATTGTGTGTTTTTGTCCCAAGAGAGAGAGAGAGAGTGTGAGAGAGAGAGGGGGGGGGGGGGAACCAAGAAAGAGCGACGTTAACAATAATAATAATAATAGTAGTAGTAGTAGTAGTAGTAGTAGTAGTAGTAGTAGTAGTAGTAGTAGTAGTAGTAATAATAATAATAATAATATAATCATTGACAATTAAGCACAAAATTACCATCCCTTGTACTTCAATTTACCGTCAGTGCTTAAAGAGCTGAACAGAGCCAAAGGAACATTAAAATAATAGCCTACAATATGATACAATTTCAGTGACACATGACAGTTTATTACGTTCAGTTGTAGTGGCCATCGTTTATTACAGGCAATAACCTATAGGTGCAGGTGCACTAAAGTTACGTAATTGAACGATATTCACTGAAATGTAGTTTGTGATATTACTGTAAAAGCGAAACCGTTTGTAGTTTTTGTTAGTTTTGTTTCGTTATTATTATTACGTATCTTACCTGTATAATTATTCTTACTTTATTATTATTTTCCCGAGTTTCTGGTTCATTAAGGTACACCGACTCAGGTAACATCATAAACACCCATAACTTTAATGAAGAAAATACAGAGTAAATATTAAAGTCTTGACAACTAATTAGCGTTTACCTGTTGGTCTGAAGACTAATTTAGACTTGTGTGCACCTTTATAGGTAAATTATATTATGTTTCATTTAACTTTATGCTAAAATATTGTAATATATGAAGGAAAATTAGCCTAACCTAACCTAACCTAACTTAATAGTGTCGGGAATTAGACGAAAAATCCCGGCTTTAATTCCCAGTGTCAGAGATAATGCCGGGAATTAGACGAAAAATCCCGGCTTTAATTCCAGTCAGATAAGCCGGATTGACGAAAATCCGTTTAATTCCCAGTGTCAGAGATAATGCCGGGAATTAGACGAAAAATCCGGTTCTAATTCCCAGTATCAGAGATAATGCCGGGAATTAGACAAAAAATCCCGGCTTTAATTCCCAGTGTCAGAGATAATGCCGGGAATTAGACAAAAAATCCCGGCTTTAATTCCCAGTGTCAGAGATAATGCCGGGAATTAGACGAAAAATCCCGGTTTTAATTCCCAGTATCAGAAATAATACCGGGAATTAGACGAAAAATCCCGGTTTTAATTCCCAGTATCAGAAATAATACCGGGAATTATACGAAAAATCCCGTCTTTAATTCCCACCTCCATCATGTCTACCTTCACCCACCGAAACATCACCCCAGAGAACACTTCCCTCGCCCAACCACCGTGTGTCAGAGTGTCATTAGATGGTTGGCACTTATACTTGTTTCCTCATACGTGAAATAGGAAACAACGCGATGGTTTTTGCTGTTCTGAGTAGCGGCTGCCATTGTGACGTATTGAAAAGGTCGGACAAAGGGTGGAGGAGGCAGAGGAGAGGAGAGGTTTGGGTGGTGGTTGTGATGGGTGGTGGTTGTGGTGGTAAGGGTGATGGTGTTAATGGAGAGTGTTTTAGATTGGGGGAGCTGTGGTGTTATGGTGGTGGCTATGGTGGTGGTTGTGTGGTAGTGGGAGTGGTTGTGTAGTTGTAGTGGTGTGGCGGTAGTGGTGGCGGTGGCGTCTGCTTTAGTCTGTCTACTCTTTACAGTCAAACAGGTGGTGATATTGTGTGTACAGGCTCTCTCTCTCTCTCTCTCTCTCTCTCTCTCTCTCTCTCTCTCTCTCTCTCTCTCTCTCTCTCTCTCTCTCTCTCTCTCTCTCTCGGAAGCACAGAGCATTATAATGGCCCAAGTTTCGTCAAGATTCAGTGTAGCAAACAATATTCCTCTGACGCACACACACACACACACACTCACACACACACACACACACACACACACACACACACACACACACACACACACACACACACACACACACACACACACACACACACACACACACACACACACACACACATTGCTTTTGGCTCGACTTTCAATAAGGTAACCACAGAATAGAAATGAGGGGAGGATGGGTGAGTGATGGAATGGAGGAAGGGGAGAGGAGATGGTTAGGGGACGGGAAGGGGTGAGGGAAGGGAGAATTGATGGAGAGGGGATGGGAGGATGATGGTTTGAGAGGTAAGGGAAAGGGAAGGGAAAGGTGAGGGACGAGAGGTGGTGATGGTAGGAGAGGTGAGGGTAAGGGGTGAAGGGAGGTGATGAACAATGAAGTTAATCTATCTGTTGACAAATAATACCCAATGGTTGACGGCTGACGACCCATACCTGAAGGCTGACGAATACTATCTTAACTGCTGACACCTAACAACTAATACCCTGATAGCTGATGGATGACGAATAATCCATAACTGTTGACAGATAACGACCTATACCCGACGAATGACAGCTGACGAAAACTGACACCTAACGACTAGGAACTGTCAGCTCTCAATATATCCATTTCACTCAACCTGTTCTTCAAAACTACAGGGTGACAGGGTTGTTTTACCGAGCCTCATGATCAAGGCACGAGAAACCATTGTAATTACCTATGTTAATTTTCCTCCACACTGGCAACATAGGAATACCTCTAAGTGAGTCATTCATCCGACCACACAAAGCTGGCGTCTGAAATACCATTGAAATAACACTAATAATATATCGTAGTTTTACCATTCAATAATGTTAATTTTAGACGTGGTTTACGATTTTAATAACCCGGGTTACAATCTTAGATCCATAAAGGAAATAAAAATTCTACCGTAACTAGATTCATTCTCTATTAATTCCCCTTAACAAAAAAAATAATATGTGGTTTTAAGAATTACGAACTAAGAAAAGACAAAATTATAAGCCACAGTGTTTTAACTTCTGGGGACAAAATATTCTGAAATGGAAAACTCAACGCGACTTGTAATTAGCATATTGAAGTTTTTGGTAAAAGAAGTTGTGTATAAGTTAAGATGTTATTGATGACCAAGCAACGAGTAGTGGTGGGATTATGAGACTTCCGTGTGTTTTTTGTCTTATTGGTTTCAGTTTTATATACATGTGTTATCTTAAACCTGACCTGTGATTTAATTATTATTATTATTATTATTATTATTATTATTATTATTATTATTATTATTATTATTATTAGTAGTAGTAGTAGTAGTAGTAGTAGTAGTAGTAGTAGTAGTAGTAGTAGTAGTAGCAGTAGTAGTAGTAGTAGTAGTAGTAGTAGTAGTAGTAGTTATTCATCTCTACCGCTGTGGTACAATACTTCGCGAGGTAGTGAAACGTGGGTAGGTGGGACCGTAGACTTTCAAGCGACGCGCTGTCGATCTTTCCGAGAGATTATTTTCATTGATTATTTGAACGTAAACAAGAGACTTTTTTTAGGAATTGATTGATAATGAAGTCAGCTTGAGAATTTAATATTATTATTTGTTTATAATATTTACTTTGTGAGTTGAGGATATGAATAAATATGTGTGTGTGTATTTACTTGTCGTCTTATCCACTTTGTGTCGTTTCTTACACTTTTCTTGAACAATTCCATTACTTTTCATTCTTATTATTTATTTGAGTTACCTCTACCGTTGGTTCTACCATTTACGATACTGGGAGGGGAAGGACGATTTTAATTAAGAAAGAGATACAGTATTTTATATCTTCAGTGGTTTGGCTGGAACTAATTAGGTTAGGTTATGTTTGGTTAGTGTTAAAGTTATTAAAGGATTAAGCAACACGTCTAATACATGGTAGTTAAGGAAGGAAGTGTTGAGAGAGAGAGACAGATAAAGACAGAGGTAGATACATACATACATACATAGAAAGAGAGAGGGAGAAAGAAAGAGAGAAAGAAGTTGTGTATAAGTTAAGATGTTATTGATGACCAAGCAACGAGTAGTGGTGGGATTATGAGACTTCCGTGTGTTTTCTGTCTTATTGGTTTCAGTTTTATATACATGTGTTATCTTAAACCTGACCTGTGATTTAATTATTATTATTATTATTATTATTATTACTATTATTATTATTATTAGTAGTAGTAGTAGTAGTAGTAGTAGTGGTAGTAATGGTGGTAGTAGTAGTAGTAGTAGTAGTAGTAGTAGTAGCAGTAGTAGTTATTCATCTCTACCGCTGTGGTACAATACTCCGCGAGGTAGTGAAACGTGGGTAGGTGGGACCGTAGACTTTCAAGCGACGCGCTGTCGATCTTTCCGAGAGATTATTTTCATTGATTATTTGAACGTAAACAAGAGACTTTTTTTTTAGGAATTGATTGATAATGAAGTCAGCTTGAGTATTTAATATTATTATTTGTTTATAATATTTACTTTGTGAGTTGAGGATATGAATAAACATGTGTGTGTGTATTTGCTTGTCGTCTTATCCATTTCGTGTCGTTTCTTACACTTTTCTTGAACAATCCCATTACTTTTCATTCTTATTATTTATTTGAGTTACCTCTACCGTTGGTTCTACCACATACGATACTGGGAGAAGAAGGATGATATTAATTAAGAAAGACATACAGTATTTTATATCTTCAGTGGTTTGGCTGGAACTAATAAGGTTAGGTTATGTTTGGTTAGTGTTAAAGCTATTAAAGGATTAAACAACACGTCTAATACATGGTAGTTAAGGTAGGAAGTGTTGAGAGAGAGAGACAGACACAGACAGAGGTAGATACATACATAAATAGAAAGAGAGAGGGAGAAAGAAAGAGAGAAAAAGAGAGAGAGAAAATAATAAAGAGGGATAGGTAAAGAGTGAGATTGAGAGAGAAAGGAAGAGACAAAGAGAAAGTTAGAAAGAGAAAGAGAGAGAGAAAGAGACATACAGACAGACACACAAACAGACAGAGACACTCAACCACCTGCACAAAGCACCATTTACTACTCTTCAAAATGGAAATATTTCACATATTCTTGTCCAGGTTGAGGGAGTGAGTGTGGGTACAGAATAGTTTTCCTATTTTATCCCACAACACTTTACATTTTGTACGACTCATCCCCCCCCCCCTCTTCCTCCCTCCCCTCCCCGCCCTTCTCTTCCCCTACCTGCATCTCCCTTCCCCCTCCCTGCCTCTCTCCTCCCTCCCTTCCCCTCTCCTCCCTCCCTGTGACACTTATTGTTTTTTTTATTCCCTCTCTCTCTCTCTCTCTCTCTCTCTCTCTCTCTCTCTCTCTCTCTCTCTCTCTCTCTCTCTCTCTCTCTCTCTCTCTCTCTCTACGTAGCACCAAGTAACACAAGAGAGTAAATATAGACAAAGTGTAGCACCAGTGTGAGTGTCAGGGAGCAAACCTTGTCAAGAAGACCATGAGGCGAGAGGCCCCGGACGTGTATATATAATGTACTCGGTGGCAACTCCTTCCTTTTATACCTGCAACTCTTGTTATTGAAGATGAGTTGTGTGTTTGGTTTCGTTTCCTGCTTTTTTTTCTTTGTGTTTTAATGTTTTAGTGTTTTTTAGGGGGTGTGTGTGTTTTCTAAGGGGATTTTAATTGATTTTTTTGTAAGTATTTTCGTATGTAATTTTTAGCTTGTTGATTGGGGTAAGTTTAACCTAATCTAACCTAACCTAACCTAACCTAACCTAACCAAACCCTCTCAGATAGCTAGAGTATTTAATCAACAGGTGGAATAAGCTAGGGGAAGGGGCTATTCTTCAGGTGATCCGGGATAAAATAATATGAATGAGATGAAATAGAATAATTAAGTTTAAACACTATCCTGACTTAGAAATTATATCAGATATGTTAATTACTGTTACTCAAGTTAGTCTCATCACCAAATTACCAATACAATTTATGAGTTAAAATTATAAATGATGTTCCGTTAATTTCTATGATAATTTCTTGGTGGTTGTGTTTTTATCGACTACATCTGAGGAGTTTGTAAATAGTACAGTGTGTCCATAAGCTATTACCCTGATTAAGCCATGAGAGCATACTGTTTATGGACACCCTGTACTATTCTTTTTTAATGGTTTATTATAAGAGTATTGCTTCTACAGTGATACCTCCAAATAGCGGACTTTTCTCACTATATAATCCGTTATATAGAGTTTTTACTTCTAATGGACCCTCGTTATAACGGACTTTATCTTTATATAGTTCATTAGATGGGGGTTTTACATCTAACGGACCCTCGATATAACAGATTTTCATCTTTATATAGTTCATTAGGCGGGGGTCTCACATCTAACGGACCCTCTACATAACGGACTTTCAACCCCATATAGTCCGTTAAAGAGAGGTTTCTATATAAGTTAAGGTTTTATATAAATTCCTAGGATGTAATTTGAGTTTAATTTAGATTCGATATTTGTTAAGTACATCTGAAACTAATTAGACTGTTTTCTGATTAGTTAATAGTTAGATGTATTTAATGAGAGTAATTATACGAGGGAATTATTATGAAAACCTGAATTAGTTTGGTATGACTATCAAGGTATCTGAGTGAACCTGACAACTCATCAGAATATTTTGCTCTGATTAACTCCCTTACCTGTAAAAGACGTAGGTTCGGTCTAATTAATTAAGACGTAGGTGGTTGTCTTAATTTATGTAATTATGATTTTATAACCTACTTAAAATCTCTGGATCCTCAGGTAGGATAATTAAATTTTGTTAATTACTTTAAAGGCATCATCAGAATTTTTAATTTAGGTGATTATTTTTCTCTTGTTTTCTCTCCCACTTCTCCTAGGCCTACTTTCTCTCACGCATATCTCCTATGGCTACTTTCTCTCACGCATATCTCCTATGGCTACTTTCTCTCACGCATATCTCCTATGGCTACTTTCTCTCCCACCTCTCCCAATATAACTTTCTCTCCCTAAACAACTTTCTCTCCAGGATGAAGGATAGGTGAGATGGGTGGAGAGTTAGGATTAGGAGTAAAAAAGGAGAGAGAGAGAGAGAGAGAGAGAGAGAGAGAGAGAGAGAGAGAGAGAGAGAGAGAGAGAGAGAGAGAGAGAGAGAAAGCGATAAAACTGAGACATGGATTAAATGAGGTGAGAGAAGAGGAGTGTGGAAGAAAGGGAGGAAGTGTGGTCGATGATGATGATGATGATGATGATGATGACGATGATGATGATGACGATGGAGAAAGAACAGTGATAAATTAAGGGGTAAACGGACACAAAAGAAGAGAGACAGGCAGGCAGAAAGAAATAAAGGAAGAAGAGGAAGATAGAGAATATAATAACAAATGAAAGGTATAATGGAAAAAGTATAACAATAAAGGTGTAATAATAACAGTACTAACGCTAAACAATAAAAATAAACAGAACGATAATAAACATAGACTAAAAAAATACAATAAAGACGGAAATATAAAAAAAAATAAGATATAGAGGAATAAAGATTAAATGGACAATAAAAAGAGAGACAAAAAAGGTGATAAATAGGAATAAACTTTATATGAATAGATAAACAGACGATAAAGATGGAATAAGAGAGAGTTAAAGAGAATAATGTAATGTAAATATGCACTAAAAAGACCAGTAACTTAACTTCACTCGAGTTATGTGACAGTTGATGCTGGTTAGTTGTGATGTTGTGACCTTTAACCTTTGACCTCTAGGCTTGTGAAGTATAAGGGTTGTAAAGAATGTTATAGAGATTATGTTGACCCAAGTTTGGATGTTTTATGTCTGTTTTGTAGTTATATTGTGAATGTTTTTTTTTTATGTATTTACTTAGAGTGATACGTTGTTTAAATGGTACTTAATGAGCTGATTATTCAAGTATACATACATACATACATACATACATACATACATACATACATACATACATACATACATACATACATATATACATACATACATTCATACACACACATCTGTCCGAATAAATTAAAGTATATACGCACATTTTGGTTGCTTGTATAATGAGATAACTAAAATGAAATATTCCTGTCAACATCAACTACAGTATATACTCAGCTCGCTAAAAGGTATTTACTGATACACAAACCTGGACCCGAACCTAACCTAACCTAACCTAACCTAACCCAACCTAACCTAATATAATCTAAACTAACCCTAACTAAATTTAAACTGACCCACATATTTTGCTATAAAATTTTTCTGGCCAGGGTGTAAGTTTTCCCGCTAAAATTTACGAAACATCGACAATACAACATTATACCATTTTGGACGCGGAGAAATTTTAGCACATAGGATTTAATCAATTTATTTTTTTATTTTTTTATTTTATTCACAGGATTTTTCTTGATTATATTTGGTTTATTATTAATTTTTCCTCACTCTTTGTGTGTGTGTGTGTGTGTGTGTGTGTGTGTGTGTGTGTGTGTGTGTGTGTGTGTGTGTTTGTCTATCTGTCTGCCTATCTTTGTTTGTCTCTCTCTCTCTCTCTCTCTCTCTCTCTCTCTCTCTCTCTCTCTCTCTCTCTCTCTCTCTCCTCAAACATCACCATAAGACACACACACACACACACACAAAGAGCATTCATAAACAGCCCAGAAGAACCACATTTACATATACAATACAGCCTCTATACATTTCTGTTCCCCACTATATATGATGATTTTGTCCTCAGTAATTCAGTTTATGAGTCTGTGTTAGTCTCAGGTTTAGACAGACATATATACCCTTGATTTGTGTATGGGAGAATGGGTGGTGGGGGGTGGTAGGGGGTGGAGGGCGGGAATGGATGGTGGGTCCTGTGTCAATTTTAGCCAGCCACTCATTGAGCCACCCTATAAAGCCACCCCCCTCCTAGCCACCCCACTAGCCACCCCACTGGCCACCCCATCTAAACACACCATCCAACCAACTTCCCCAACCTATCTACCTCACCCACCCACCCACCCACCCGCCCACCTCCCCGCCTCACCGACCGACCCACCCACTCACCCACATCCAGCCACCTCCACCCAGGCAGCAGAGTGTCACAGCCAAGGTGGGAGGTGAGGGTGTGGGTGGGGGGGGGGGGGGGGGAAGGGTTGTCAGGCAGCCTAGGTACAGTGCCACTCAGCTTTAACTATATAATGCCACCAAATTGGATTGTCCCTCTGCCCGTTCACACATTTCCCAGGATTTACTTAACTACATGTTCTCTCCCTCTATTCCTTGCTTTATCGTTGTCTCTGTGCTTATTTGTTTATGTCTTGTTTTATTGTTTATTCTCTCAAGTCATTGCTTTGTTTATCTTTATTTTAATTGTGTTTTTGTTATTCTTTGTATATGTTTATTTGTTATTCTCGTTTCTTCTTTTTATACGATACTTTATTAACCTTTATTCATTTTTGTTTATTTGTTATAAGTAATAAGTATAATGTAATAAGTAATAATAAACAGTAAGTAATCAATAACAAATAATAATTAGTAAGAACGAGTCATTATCTCTCAACTAATCTCTAACTAATTAAAACACAGAAAATCATTAACCTACATTTTTGTTTCTGCTTTTACGAGTTTGAATATCAAATTAGGAAGTAATTATTTCACAGGTGGTCGGAGGAAAAACAAGGAAAAAACAGGGGGTCGGGGGAAAACTGGGACAAAATCATATACCTGTATGAATACGCACAGGTGATTTTTGCGTTAATTTTCTGGTCAAATGTCTAAGGTTTATGTGACGTAAGTTAAGATTCGAGCTTAAGGGAATACTGTAGTTAGTAGTGTTAATTTTAGATCCTGATTCTTAGAGTTTCGTAAGGTAGATTCTGGTCTTGATTCAGTTTCGTAAGGTAGATTCTGGTCGTGAGTCAGAGTTTCGTAAGACAGGTTCACGCCCTTCTTCAAAGTAAAGTTGTAAGAAAGTATTTAATTTGACAAAGTTTCATAAAAAAAAAGTTGTTTAGATTAATGTATAACTTTATAAAGTCATATCTACGGGTCACGGAGATTCAGAAAAATAAATGTTTCATGTAAAATAGAAAAAAAATCGACAAAGAAATACGCTAATTTCCGACAGACACCAGATAGACAGACAGACAGACAGACAGACAGACAGACAGACAGTATTGGCTTACATAATCTCCCTACCTCCTCTCCCTCCTCTCCCCCCTCTCCCCCTCTCCCCCTCGCCTCCCACCCTCCTCAGCCTCTTCCCCCTCCCCCTCTTCGACCCCTTTCCCCCTCACATCTCCCCTCTCCCTCTTCTCCCTCCCCTCACCCTTTACCCCCCTCCTCCTGCCTCTTTGATGACCCAGGTATAAACATTATTAATGTGTGACAATATCCCAGGATGGTCGTTTACGTCAGCCGCCCTACTGTGTTGTCATGACGTCAGAGAACTCTCGTCGTGACGTGATGACATCATAAACACAGCAGCAGTTACCAGGGAATGGAATCCAAGTCTCTTTAAGATCAGATCTGCTACCTTGATCCTTTATTTTCTTCATCTGAAATAGGATCCGATGTTCTTCCCTCCGTTTATTGGTATTGGGATGGGATTCTCACTCGTGTTGGGATGTATGTGGTTGTATCGTTTATAGATAGATAATAAAGACTGAATATTTATGGTAAGATGTGGATTATTACTCTAGCTTTGTGTGGTTTGCTGGCGTGGTATGAGTTTTGATTGAGATAACCCTTCGCATGCCAACGGATGCCCGGGGACCACTAGTCGACCCAAACTATCCTGCAGCACTCATAGGGTTAGGTTAGGTTAGGTTAGGAGGGGGTTTACAATGAAGGCGCCTTAAAAGATATACCTCCCCCTTTCCACCCGTAAAAGTTGTACTAGAATGTAAACATGTAAACATCAGGCGTAATTCATATCTCAGACCACCCGCCTCACACACCTTCAGAATAACAAGCTTGACACAGCCTTCAAAGAGGAAGCGTAGTCTGTGGGTGGGGTGGGGTGGAGTGGGTGGGGTGGAGTGCAGTGGAGTAGGTGGGACTGCTTAAAGCTGGTGGTATACTACAGACGCTTGGCTCTCTGTGGCTGTGGAAGGGCGATATAGTTCACTTGCTGTGCTTACTGGAGGGTGAGGGAGGGGAGTTGAGGGAAGGCCAGGGAGAGAGGAGGCAAGGGAGGGAAGATAGGTAAGGGTTGAGAAGAGGGAAAGGAAGGATTGAAAGAGGGGGTAGCAAGAGGTCTTAGGAATGGAGAGGGGAAATGGCGGGAATACTATGTTGATACTCTAACTTGCAGAACCTGTGGGTTGGTTGGATGGGTCGAGTCTTGTTGATTGAAGTCTGGAAGGAATCTTGCTGGAAGGATCAGTGAGAGTATTGAGTCTTTCCTGGTAGGGTTGTTTTGATGTGACTGAAGGAACTCAATCTTGGCTGGGATCAAAAGTTTTATTCTATTTTTGGAAAGAATCGATTTTTTAACCCTATTTTTGGCAAGAATTGATTTTTTTTACGATCTATTTGGCTATCTATTTGGCTAGGTTCGAAAGTTTTACCCTGTTTTTGGCTGGGATTAGATCTCTACTCCTCTCCTCCACCCACAAATATTTCCAACTCTCAATTCCACCACTCCTCCACCCACCTACATATCCACTTCCCTCCTCCTCCACCTAAACCTCTCTACTTCTCCTCCACCACACCTCCACCCACAGGCATTCCCTCCTCCATCACCACAGCACATGACCTTCTTCTCACCTAACTAAGTCAAGCAGCCATTGGTCTTGTGTCTAGTATACATAAATACATCTTACCGTGTGTTCTCGTGGGAGCCAAATATTTCTTGAGCAGATGTGTGTGTGAGAGCAGCCACGGTGGTGAATATATTTAGAGGAATTTATTTATTCATAGGCTGCATGTTTACACTGCATGAACATAAGAGGCAGGCATAGTTAAGGCCCTTATAACAGTCTGTCGTGTACCTGTACAGTGGCACAGGTGGAGAGAGAGAGGGTGGGAGGGGGGAGACAGGTAGAGAGACAGCTAGAAAGAGAGATAGAGGGAGGGGAAAGGCGAAATGACCACACACACACACACACACACACACACAGATAGAGAGAGAGAGAGAGAGAGAGAGAGAGAGAGTGAGAGAGAGAGAGAGAGTAAAGAACTTGTACCGAGAGCATTACAGAAAACAGGAAATTGGTTAGAGTGCTGTGGCCCAGAGATGAGCGCCCTCTCTCTCTCTCTCTCTCTCTCTCTCTCTCTCTCTCTCTCTCTCTCTCTCTCTCTCTCTCTCTCTCTCTCTCTTTGGAAATAATCTATTCTTCAGGTTAGGTCAAGTTAGGTCAGGTTAGGTTAGGTTATGATCAGTGGACCGAGACACCTATATAATTTATATAACACCTGAAAAACAAACTACCTGTGTCATAATTAACTTCTACTTAATAAAGATCTTATTTGTTTCCATAAATTCAATAAAAACATAAAAAAATATATATTCTTAAAAAAATAAAAATAAATCTTATTAACAGGTAGAATAAATTTGCTTTAGTTCAATAAAATCATAAACCATCAACATGTAAGGGTCGCCACAATTTATTTTTCCATTAGATCAACCCAAACCCGTCAACGTGACCACGAAAAAACAAAAACAAAAAAACATTTATGGAGTCTGACAAACCGATAGAATAAATTCGATTACATTCTGACCTGGAACAAACCAAATATTCCCCACCAAAATATAACTATCGAGTTGGCAAAACATTTAATATCTGAAGCAAAAAATGAAACGCAAATCTGACGCAAAAAAATGAGACACATATCTGACGCAAATCTGACGCAAAAAATTAGACACATATCTGACGCAAAAAAATGAGACGCAAATCTGACGCAAAATATAGGGAAGAAAGAGAAGCAGGGAGGTAGAGAGAGAGGCAAGAAGTGAGGAAAGGAAAGGGAGAAGTGAGAGAGAGGAAAGAAAGCAGTAAAGAGGCTCAAGGAAAAGCCGAAAAAGTTATTGAATTCCGTATCAATAAATAACGGAAACTTCCCAGTAAATATGGTAGATAATAAAGCGAGACCAGGAGAGATAGGAAGAGAAAGAGAGAGAGAGAGAGAGAGAGAGGTAGGAAGAGAGAGAGAGAGATAGAGAGATAGGGAGACAAAGAGAAACAGACAAACAAAAACAGTGATAAAGTGAGACAGAAGTAAAGGAATGAACGATAACCAAAAATCCCTAAAATTAAAGGAAAAATTACCCCAAAACTAAAACAAATCCCTAAATCAGGTAAAACTAAAACACAAAAGAAAACATAAATAAACAAATAAAAAATAGAAGGGAAGAAAGAAAGAATGAAGAAAAAGAGAGAGAGAGTAAAAGTCTTCTGACAGGGAAAGTAAAAGCTGCCGGGGGAAATCTTTGAGAAAGGAGGAAGAGAGGAGAGAAGAAGGAGGAGAAAGAGGAGAGGAAGAGGACAAAAGAGGAGATTTAGGGGAACGAGACGCATGGGGAATAAATAATGTCCGATGGTGGGTAAAAGAAATTCAGTGATGATGTTAGAGAGATAGAGAGAGAGAGAGAGAGAGAGAGAGAGAGAGAGAGAGAGAGAGAGAGAGAGAGAGATAGATGGATAGATAGATAGATAGATAGATAGATAGATAGATATAACAAAAGAAATCCATAGTTGTAAATTCCCAAGTGTAAAAAAAAAATCAGGGTGTAAAAAAGTTGTAAAATAGTTAGTGTTGGTTGGAGAGTTTGACGCGGGCGGCCAGTTTACTGAGGCAAGTCTCGTCCTCACCTCGAATTTATCTTGAATTTATTTTAGTGATTTCATGTTTTGTATCTCATGTTTCCTGTAGTGAAGATGGAGGCTGTTGTTTGTCTGTCTATGTCTTGAAGTGTCTGTCTGTCTGTGTTATTTTGTTGGTGGATGTGTCTGTTTCTTTTCTTAGTCTCTCTGTCTGTCTAAATCTGTCTCTCTCTCTCTCTCTCTCTCTCTCTCTCTCTCTCTCTCTCTCTCTCTCTCTCTCTCTCTCTCTCTCTCTCTCTTATTCTGCCTGTCTATATTTCCGTCTCATCGTGTAAGTATAATCAGAGGTTCTTTTCATCTCTTCGCCAGGCAGAGAGTCTAACGCTCTTCCTCTTCGCCAGGCAGAGAGTCTAACGCTCTTCCTCTTCGCCAGGCAGAGAGTCTAACGCTCTTCCTCTTCGCCAGGCAGAGAGTCTAACGCTCTTCCTCTTCGCCAGGCAGAGAGTCTAACGCTCTTCCTCTTCGCCATGCAGAGAGTCTAACACTCTTCCTCTTCGCCAGGCAGAGAGTCTAACACTCTTCCTCTTCGCCAGGCAGAGAGTCTAACGCTCTTCCTCTTCGTCAATTAGTAAAAAAAACTAACCCTACATCCCTCCCTCTCTCTCTTCGTCAGGCAGATGGAAGTTCCTCTCCTGGCGTTTCTGATCCCCTTCAGTCCGGACTTATGGATCGCTATCTTCGTGTCCCTCAACATCACAGCCTTCAGCGTGGCCGTGTATGAGTGGCTTAGTCCCTTCGGCCTCAACCCCTGGGGGCGTCAGAGGTCCAAGAACTTCAGCTACGGCTCTGCTCTCTGGGTCATATGGGGTCTACTCTTCTCCCATCTGGTCGCCTTTAAAGGTTAGTGTATGGCCCCTTCCCCCTTCCTCACTTCCTCTCTACACCGAAATCTCTATATAATGGACATTTATCGTTGTATTCGTTATATAATGGGTTTCGTATATAACGGACTTTCCTCCTTATATTATCCGTTATATCGGGGGGTTTTGTATATAACGGACCCTCGATATAACGGACTTTTATTTTAATTTCTCTCAGAGGTACGTACCATCTATTGACTCACAGAGATGCATATACTGTACAGTTTCCTCCACTAGTGCGTTTACAGGGGCTCTTGTTATAAACATCCACTGATCACTACATTGAGATATTTGTTTTAATATTGTTTTACTTTGTCTACAAAATATGTTTACTACTGCGAGTTTCCTTATGTCGAATGTAAACAAACACAGGGCTGCCACACTGCCTGACTAGCCCCTGTAAACGCATTAGTGAAGGGGACTGCACCTTCCTCCAGTGACTCACAGAGAGGTACGTACCCTCCTCCGGTGACTCATAAACGCAGTCACCTTCACCTGTAGCTCGTTACGGCGACTCGCAGGTGTGTGTTCCCGCCGCTCGTGGCTCATTAAGTTAAATTACAGGTGCAATTACCTAATCCAGGTACCTCTAAATGTAACACGTGAAGCAGAGGTAGAATGTTGATGATTGTGTGTCACCTGTGATAGTCGCTTCTGATGTGATCCTTTTTGATGATGATGATGATGATGATGATGATGATGATGATGATGATGATGATGATGATGATGATGATGATGATGATGATGATGATGATGATGATGATGATGATGATGAGGATGATGATGATGATGATGATGATGATGATGATGACAATGATGATAGTAATGGTAATAGCAATAATGATAATATTAATAATAATGATAATAATAATAATAATAATAATAATAATAATACTGGTGATACTAATGTTTTGCTCTCTCTCTCTCTCTCTCTCTCTCTCTCTCTCTCTCTCTCTCTCTCTCTCTCTCTCTCTCTCTCTCTCTCTCTCTCTCCGCCACCATTCCATTTATGTTGCACCCTTGTAATTGTCTGGTACCTAACTCCATAACATCAATATCATTAGCATTTCCAATAACAGTGTAACGATGCTGCCCCCAGATTATAATGTTATTAATATATATCTACATGTAATAATAAAAATAATAATAATAATAATAATAATAATGATAATAATAATAAAAATAATAATAATAATAATAATAATGATAATAATAATGATAATAATAATAATAATAATAATAATAATAATAATAATAATAATAATAATAATGATAATAATAATGATAATAATAATAATAATAAGGTCAAGATAGTTTAGCCCAAAAAAGAAAGATTTCTACCTGTAGTCTTTTACACCTGTGACATATACTGTAGTTATATGTTTATTTTTTGTGAGTGTTATAAGGCAAACCTCCTCCCCCCTCACCCTCTCCCTCCACCTCCCCCCTACCTCTCCCCCTTCCCTCATCCTTCCACCCCCCACCTGCCCCCCCCCACCCTCACCCTCCACCTCCCCCCTACCTCTCCCCCTTCCCTCATCCTTCCACCCCCCCATCTGCCCCCCCCCCCCCAGGTACCTGCCGTGACAACTCTTGAATTACCTGTCACTCACCTGTATTTTTTTGTCTATTACTTAACTTATTATGTCTTCAGAGAGTTCATAGTGAGACATTTTTTTAAGAGATGAATAATATGAAGAGTGTCTGTCTGTCTGTTTGTATGTCTGTCTGTCTGTCTGTCTGTCTGTTTCCACCTTCTCTTCCTTTCCTGACTCCACCCTCACCTTCCTCCCTCCACCCTCACCTTCCTCCCTCCACCCTCACCTTCACTCCCTCCACCTTCACCTTCCTCCCTCCACCCTCACCTTCCTCCCTCCACCCTCACCTTCCTCTCCTCCCTCCACCCTCACCTTCCTCCCTCCACCCTCACCTTCCTCCCTCCACCCTCACCTTCACTCCCTCCACACCATTAACAAATCGTTGTATCACGCACTCAATAAATTTGGCTGTTGAGAGCCATTCATTATATTGCTGCCTCTCCCTCCCCCCTCTCTCCCCTCTACCTCTTCCCCTCCCTCCTCCCGCTTCTCTCTCCCTTCTACCCCTTCCCCTACCCCTCCCCCCTCCCCCTCCCCCCCGTGTTGTATCACCAATAAACACCTGATATATGTAGGTAATATCCTGTTCTGATTCCTTCTCGTTGATTCCCTCCTGTTAGATAATGGAGGCACACACACACACACACACACACACACACACACACACACACACACACACACACACACACCGCACCCTCACCCTCTCCCCCATCCTCCTCCCTCCCCATTCACCTCCCCTAATCCCCACAACTTAACCCATCCATTAACTCCCATTGTCTCTACCACGTAAATAATGGGGTTGGATATGAGGTTATTTCTCAAGCCTTCAACACAATACAAGGAATAGTATGGGGGTGTCTAGGACCTTTTGTCTAATGTGCCTTGATCAGCAGGTGAGAGAGAGAGAGAGAGAGAGAGAGAGAGAGAGAGAGAGAGAGAGAGAGAGAGAGAGAGAGAGAGAGAGAAGGAGAAACAAAAACAATATCCACTTTTTTTGTTTATTCTTCCATTAAAAGATCATAAAGAAAGGTGTTTGTTTATGTTATTGTTGTCTACCCTCTCAGCCCCTAAGTCGTGGCCCAACAAGGTATTAATTAACGTGTGGGGAGCCTTCAGCGTGATCTTCGTCGCCTCCTACACCGCCAACATAGCTGCTCTCTTCGCTGGCCTATTTCAGACTCGTGACCTACACAACAGGAAGGTATGTGTTGACCTTAGTTGACCTCTGTTGATATCCTTGACCTCTGTTGATAACCTTAACCTCTATTGATTTCTAATTTCTATGACCTCTGTTGAACTTCATGACATCTGTTGATATCCTTGACCTCTGTTGACCTCACTACTAGAAGGTAAGTAAGTGCTGACCTCCCGTTAACCTACTTTGGACCTCCACATCTCATGACCTCCAGAGCAGGAAGCTGAGAGCTCTACCTCCCATACTATCAACGACAGCTCTCTCTCTCTCTCTCTCTCTCTCTCTCTCTCTCTCTCTCTCTCTCTCTCTCTCTCTCTCTCTCTCTCTCTCTCTCACCCATCACTCCTACTTGCTGCCAGACAACTAAACTCATAACTTAGACACTATCCCTGACCACAGCGCTGAGTCATACAATTGGCACTCACACAGGGCCAAACAGTGCCAAGGTGATATACTGGTGCCATAAAACGTGGCCCTCTGGTGGTATAATTCACTACGTAGATTATACTAAATGTCTACTGGTATATAACTGAGTATTTAGATTATACTAGTGGTATTGTAGATAGAGCCACACAGGTATATTGTTCCGGTCCTAAGAGTATAACAGAGCCACACAGGTATATTCTCCAGGTCCTAAGACAATAACAGAGCCACACAGGTATATTCTCAAAGTCCCCCAGAGTATAACAGAGCCATACAGGTCCCCCAGAGTATTACAGAGCCACAGGTTATATATTAGACAGGTAGTGTCCAGGTGTCAAGATTGGTCCACTCTGGGTGACATATTGCAGAGTTATAGCTCCTGTTACCCAATATGTCAGAGCTGGAGCAAAACCTTCAATTGTTTATTTTAGGTTAGATTAAAAAAGGTTAAAACCCACATATTAGAGTTACAGGTTAATTAGCTTTGGGGCGTATGGGTCTCATCTTAACTCTATTGATGTTTGTTAATTAGTGTTTGAATTTGTTAATGATTGTAATTAGTTGTATTTTGATTAATTTTTTTTTAGAAGTGCAACGAATAATTGAATTTGGCCTAATAACCATTTAAAAAAGTATAGATTTACACGTAAGCGGGGTGGTAATGACCAATCCGGGGTAAGGAGAGGTAGCGGTAACCAATTAGTGACGAGATACGACAGAAGTGACCAATTAGAAGCGAGACGAGATAACGGTGACCAATCAGGAACAGGAGAAAGGTTAGGTGATGCGCTCGGCAACAGGTGACGTACAGTGCGCATCAGGTGATTCCCTAGTAAACAGTGTCACTATTGTTGTGTGATGTTTCGGTGTTTATAACGAAATAACAGTATCAAGAGTAACTATATAAAGACATAACTAATAACAATGACTGTGCTGTTGGATTTTGTAAAGGAAAATAACAAGTGAATGAGAGAAAAGACGATTTTAAAGCTTAATTGATGATCATTTTAAACTCATAGAAAAAGTGATCGTCTCACCTGGGCAGCAGCAGAGGGCAGGTGAGTAAGTTTATCAATCGTCATTAACATGATATTTTCTCCTTATTAATTTATTAGGGTATTTAGGGACGAATATAGTCATGTAACTCATATATTTCACGAATCTAAATAACCACAGTAATTTGTTAAGGCAGATAGTGAAAAAAAGTGTCGTTTATCGTGCGTCTGGCAACTCAGTGACACTTACAGGTAGAGAAATGGAGTAAAAATTTTAAAGAATTAATATTTCGCGAAGATAAATAAATTAATAGACTTAAAAATAACATACTGTATCAAATTACACTAATTACAGCGTATGTATTATCAAGAATAGTAGTAATTACAGTGAAAATAGTGATAGTTTAGGAAATATATAACTATATTTAGCCCAAACATGAAAGATAAGCGATAATTTTCGCGATAAAACTCTCACCAAAATGTTTCCCGATAATGAAGGTAACTAGCAAGTGGTAGTTTGTTGTTGATGAACGAGCAGTTTGTTGGGTTAAATTAGCACTCTTACCTGGCTGGTCTAATGTGTGTACACCTTGTTGTTTACTAGTAAGAGTAATAATAATAAGAAGAAGAACAACAACAACAATAACAATAATAATAATAATAATAATAATAATAATAACAATAATAATAATAATAATAATAATAATAATAATAATAATAATAATAATAATAATAATAATAATAACAATGATGATAATAATAATAATAACAACAACAACAACAACAACAACAACAACAACAATAATAATAATAATAATAATAATAATAATAATAATAATAATAATAACAACAACAACAACAACAACAACAACAACAATAATAATAATAATAATAACAACAACAACAACAACAACAACAACAACAACAACAACAACAACAACAACAACAACAACAACAACAACAACAACAACAACAACAACAACAACAACAACAACAACAATAATAATAATAATAATAATAATAATAATAATAATAATAATAATAACAGCAATATTCATAAAGAAATGTTTTTAATCCTCCAAAAAAAAAATTTCACGATCGGTAAGTGACTCACGGCAACTAATAAAACGTCAATTATGATTGGTTCGACTTTTGACGCTCTTGATTGACTGAATTAGTGACTCGTGAAATAAGGGTTAAAGTAACGGGATGTGCTGTAGTTATGGTGTTTCTCTATTTCACGTGATGATTAAACTCTTCTAACCTAACCTAACCTACAGTAACCTAACCTAACCTAACCTACAGTAACCTAACCTAACCTAACCTACAGTAACCTAGCCTAACCTAACCTACAGTAACCTAACCTAACCTAACCTACAGTAACCTAACCTAACCTAACCTACAGTAACCTAACCTACAGTAACCTAACCTAACCTAACCTACAGTAACCTAACCTAACCTAACCTAACCTAACCTAACCTAACCTAACCTATTTTTATCCTTAACACTCGAAAATCAACACCCTGGTATTAAATTATTTTTTGTACAATTTCAAAGCCATTTTGGGGTCACCTTTTGTCCCGCAGGTTAAGTGGGGGTCATTAGACTCCTTCTCTCACGCCCACGGTTCACGGGAAAAAATAATAACACATAATCTTTGAGAAAATGTGATTCCTAACCTTTTATAATCTGGAGGGTCGTCACTGTCAGGAGCTGTAGTCAGGGTGAGCCAATCATAGACTAGCTTGAAGAGATGTTGAGTTCTTATTGGTTGCTGAGGCTTCTGGTAGTTCTGGATGATGAGTTTCAGTTCCTGTGTGATATATTATTTTTCCAAGTATGTTTTATGTATTTTAACCAACAACTAGACTACACTAAAGTTAAACCAGCTCTGACCTTTGACCTAATTGGGCTTAATTGACCTAAACGGTTAGCTAGCTAGTTAGTCGGTCAGCAACGCAGGTAGATTGTGAATTAGTAAGTAATTAGTTAATTAGATCCAGGTGACACTGACCTTCCTACTCACTTGACCTCACGGTAAACAGACAGACAGACAGACAGACAGACAGACAGACAGACAGAGAGACAAAACCAGTTAAACAATAAGGACATAAACGCCACTCACCTGCTCCGCTCACCTTAATTAAAATATAATTAGTGTATAAAGGTGTTATTGTCCGCGGCATCTTTTACTGAATACCAATTAGTGATCCTATCGCGACTTACCTGTTGGAGTGAAAAGATATGCTAATGAGGAAGTAAATTTGGTAATGAGAACTGAATTAAGTCGTAATGTTCTAAGGACTTGTTTGTAATGGTGGTGAGTATTGATATCATAGTAATTAATAATGATGATTGGGAATGATTATATGAATTAAATACTACTACTACTACTCTTATTTGTATTATTACTATTACTATTACTACTATTGCTACTACTACTATTGCTATACTGTATAACTATTACTACTACTACACTTATTATTATTATTATTACTACTTTATTACTACTATTGCTATTACTAATATTACTATACTACTATTACTACTACTACTTCTACTACTACTACTAATAATAATAATTGTAATAAAAGATAGAGAGACAAACATTCACTCTCGAAAATAAAAATTCCTCCCCTCTGCCATCCTCCCTTCACCCTATCAACCTCCCCTCACCCTGTTACCCTCCCCTCACCCTGCCACCCTGCCATCCTCCCCTCACTCTTCACCCTCCCCTCACTCTTCACCCTCCCCTCACCCTGTTGCCCTCCCCTCACCCTCCCCTCACCCTGCCATCCTCCCCTCACTCTTCACACTCCCCTCACATACCAATTTCCGTGTAGCGAGGTTGTTTGGCCGGGGCAAGGTGAGGACCTGCTGGGTTTGGGCAATTCTTACCCTCCCCTCCTTCTCCTCTTCCTTCATTCCCTTTTCCCGTTTTTTTTTTCATTCTCTTGCCCATCTTCCTCTTCCATTGCCCATCTTCCTCTTCTATTGCCCAATTTTTTCTTCCATTGCCCATCTCCTCCTTCCCCTTGCTCGTTTTTTTTCCTTTCTCTTACCCATATACTCCTTCCCTTACCCTTGCCCCTCTCATCTTGTCCTTCCATCTAAAATCTATCAAAACTCGAAAAAATCACCACAAATAATAATCTTTGTGAAAAATTCCCTAAAAATTCCTCACAAAATAAAAGTCTGTCAAAAATTCCTCCCCCCCCCCCCCCCCCAAAAAAAAAAAAAAATTTCTGTCAAAGATTCCCTAAAAAAAAAAAATCCCCTTCCCACAGATGAAACATATGAAGAAAAAAACTAAGGGTGATATAAAATCCCCTTTGGGAAGAACTCAGTTGCCAAAGTGGGGACAAGGGGGCGACATATCTCCTCAGTTTTAGGGTTGTTCTTCACAGACAAAGAAATGGGTGATTTTTTCCGTCTATTTTTTTTTTATTTCTGACGGGTGAGGCTATGGTTGTAATGGTCTCTCTCTCTCTCTCTCTCTCTCACACACACACACACACACACACACACACGCACACAACTCAGGCCGTACGGACAGGGAAGGTGTTTACATTAGGGCGATTGAAGTGGGTCGTTAAGCAAATTAGGAGACATTCAGGTGTATAATCGCTCAGGTAGACGGCCAATCAGATCACAACTGGATCTTGGCACCATCTGAGAGTAAGGAGAGGGTGTATGTATGTAGGTATGTATGTAAGTATGTGTGTATGTATATATGTATTACCTCTCTTACAAGATCAAATTAATTTCAACAATATTCAATCATAAAATAAACAAACTATTTTACATAATCGAATGAAACTGACCTCAATTCTTCAGTGATTGGTCAAGGCATAAGGTGGTCACCATAGGTCAAATTAGGTCCCCGTAGGATCAAATTAGGTCACTCTATGAAGGCCTGATGACGTCTCCCCAGGTCAGGTGAGGTCAGTCTTCAACATTGGAACTAGAATCTCAAACCTAATTAAGATGAGGACACACAGACAGGACCTTGATGGTGTGTGGGGGTGGGTGTGTGGGTGTGTGGGGGAGGGTGTGTGGGTGTGTGGGTGTGTGTGTGTGTGTGTGTGTGTGTGTACTTACCGTCTTCCACCAGGTTCCCAAAATTAAGACCATTAGAGCCACTGGGTTTCGAGAACGAGAACCCTGAACACACACACAAACACACACACACACACACACACCTGAGTTACGCCCTTAGTCTCATAACTTTGCCGGAAATACGTACATGTAGGTTTGTTTTCCTCCCCACCTCGCCTCCTCACGCTCCTCCTCACGAGTCTCCTCCTCCTGTGTATGTGTGTATAATGTAACTACGTATGCATACAGAAACATACATGGAATACGTGGTTGGGTTTCTGGGTAATTCTCTGTACTGTTGTTTATGAATTTATGGAGACTCAAAAGTTTTACAGAAATCTGAGAATTCTGTGGCCAAATGTGAGGTCATATACATAGAAACAGGAGAGAGAGAGGGTCAGAAGTATACATACAGGGGAATTATATACATATACATGGGAACGTTGAGGTGTGTTAAAATTATTGTATGTATATAGACAGATATTGATACGAGGGTTAAGACTCGTTCGTATACCACCAGTAACACACACACACACACACACACACACACACACACACACACACACACACACACACACACACAATGCCTCGGGGTCACTCAACCAGAAAAATCCTATAGCAAAAATAAGTGAGCGTCGTCCATCCTGGGAGAAATAATAACTCCCCACCCTTTCCTCTTTCTCTCTCTCTCTCGATCATCCTAAAAAAAAAAAAAATATACGATGGACCATATGACCTTCTAGCTCTGAGTTAAGTCGAATTTCTCCCTAAACCGAGGCATTACTATAGTCCCTTCTTACGCTCAACACCTCCATATGTGAACGGATTTTTTCCCCCAAAGACAGAGAATTTCCCGACACTGTGGAGGGGGGGGGAGGTGTGGGGGGGAGGTGTGGGAGGGCGTGGACTCGGGATGGACGTCATTCGCTTTTGAGAGCAGGGACAAAGGGCTCCCATCTTCAGTCAGGGAGGTGCCTAAGTGGGCCAACCCCTTACCCCTCCCCTCCCCCTTACCCCTACCCCTTCCCCTCCCCCCTTTCTCTCCCTCGCCCCTCCTTGTCTTCTCTACAACTACGTGGCGTCGAATGCATTTCCCCCCTGCCAGATTTTAAGATTGTGTGTGTGTGTGTGTGTGTGTGTGTGTGTGTGTGTACAAAGATCAGTTTAAAACACACCCAAAACGCGGGAATAACACGTCACTTCGACCTGGAAATTACAGGTAGGATAATTAACACCACACTAAGGTACAATTCTGCCTCACCTGGACCGATTGTGGTAGTTGTGGTTGTTGTTGTTGTTGTAGTTCTTTGAGTTGCAGGGTGATTTAACACTTTTGGCAGATAGTTGTTTAATTGTGGTTGATTGAGTTTTAAGCGCTTCAGTACCTTGTTTATTAGGCTTTTTTTTACTAAATGTTTGTTGTTGTAATTGTTGTTGTTGTTGTTGTAATTGTTGTTGTTGTTGTTGTTGTAATTGTTGTTGTTTTGTTTGTAAGGGCAGGGGTTTTTACTGTCTTTTTTACTAGGCTAGCTGTTGTTTTTGTTGTTGGTGTTATTGTTGGTGGTGTGGTTGTTATGTATGCTGCTGTTGTAGTTGTTGATGTAATTGTGGTTGTAGTTGTTGTTGTTGTTGTAGTTGTTGATGGTTAGTTTTACAGTAGGTGTTGTTGTTGTTTTGGTTGTTGTAATTGTTGATGTGATTGTTGTAGTTGTTGTTGTTGTTATTGTTGATGTTGTTGATATGGCTGTTGTTGTTGTTGTTGTTGTTATTGTTGTTGTTGTGGTTGTTGTTGTTGTAGTTATTGATGTTGTTGATGCGGTTGTTGTTGTAGTTGTTGTTGTTGTTGTTGTTGTTGTTGTAGTTATTGATGTTGTTGATGCGGTTGTTGTTGTAGTTGTAGATGGTTAGTTTTACAGTAGAAGCTTCCAAGGTTATTATCCATCACACACCCGCCGAGACACAACAGTTGTAGGACAGTATAACCTTGTACGAGGGTTATTATTACCGGGTTATTATGCCAAATGACTGTAATCTTCCTCCCCGTCGCTACCCTTACCTACAACACTCACTGGTGCTCAGTAACCACGGGGCCACCACTCCAACCTAACCTAACGGGGCCACCACTCCAACCTAACCTAACCACGGGGCCAGCACTCGAACCTAACCTAACCTAACCTAACCACGGGGCCACCACTCCAACCTAACCTAACCACGGGGCCACCACTCCAACCTAACCTAACCACGGGGCCACCACTCCAACCTAACCTAACCACGGGGCCACCACTCCAACCTAACCTAACCACGGGGCCACCACTCCAACCTAACCTAACCACGGGGCCACCACTCCAACCTAACCTAACCACGGGGCCACCACTCGAACCTAACCTAACCACGGGGCCACCACTCCAACCTAACCTAACCACGGGGCCACCACTCGAACCTAACCTAACCACGGGGCCACCACTCGAACCTAACCTAACCACGGGGCCACCACTCGAACCTAACCTAACCACGGGGCCACCACTCGAACCTAACCTAACCACGGGGCCACCACTCCAACCTAACCTAACCACGGGGCCACCACTCCAACCTAACCTAACCACGGGGCCACCACTCGAACCTAACCTAACCACGGGGCCACCACTCGAACCTAACCTAACCACGGGGCCAGCACTCGAACCTAACCTAACCTAACCTAACCTAACCACGGGGCCAGCACTCGAACCTAACCTAACCTAACCTAACCTAACCTAACCACGGGGCCAGCACTCGAACCTAACCTAACCTTATCTAATAACCTAACCTAACCTAACTTAACTTAACCTTATCGAACTTAACCTAACCTAACCTGACCTAAACAAATATGTAGCTATATACACCAACACATACGTAGATACATACATACATACACACAGACACATACGTACACACAGACACATACGTACACACAGACACAAACGTACACACAGACACATACAGATAGCCATTTAACACAAACACTGGCCACACAGCAGTGAGAGTCGAGATAAATGACGAACCAAATTGAGAACCTTGACCCTTACGACTCTCCAACACATACTATAACACTGAACTATGAACCTTATTAGCTCTGTGGGTTAGTACTGTCATCACCCGCCGTGTAGAAATTGGGCACAGCACCCCATTCGTAAGGACTAATGGGGGAGAGAGGAGGATTGGGGAGAATGGGGGAGTGGGGAGAATGGGGAGGAGAATGAGGGAGAGAGAAAATAAATTGAAAAACTACGAAATAAACATAAAATAAATCGAAGGAAAGAAGGAAAGGATTGATGAATATAAATACGTAAAGGAAATGATAATAATAACTACGAAAGAAAGACATAAAAAAACACACGATTATTATATAAAAAATAAATAAAAAAATACATAATAAATAAAGTGATAAACGAGCGAACGAAAGAGAAAATAGAAAAAAATACGATTAACCTAAAGAAAAATAATAAATAAACGTAATAAATCATAAAAAACACAGAATAAAACAAAAGACATAATAAAAAGTTTGATAAACGTTTAAAGGAAGAAGAGAAATAAAGAAAAAAATACATGAAATTCGCCGTAACATGATTGTGATATATAAGAGGAGTTAAATCACCATTATATAAAGGAGAGGCAATAAGAGGAGAGAGAAATAGCAAGAGAGGCGATAATGGAGGGAAGTGAGAAATAATGGAGAAAGTAAAGTAAGGGAGAGAGGATAGGGAAGGGGAAATGAAGATGGGAAGTGGGTGTTAATGGAAGGGGTGTTAATTGAAGGGGTGTTAATGGAAGGGGTGTTAATGATGGGGGTGTTCGTGGAGGGGTGTTAATGGGGGAAGTAGATGGAGGGGTTGTTAATGGGAGGAGTTAATAGAATGGGAGGGAAGATCTAGTGGAAGGAATGAGAGTCTAAGCTAATGTAGCGGGTGAGATAGGTAAACTAATGGAGGAAGGGGAGGTAATTAAAGGGGTTAGGGGAGATAATGAAGGGGGAGGGGGCTAGTGGGGGAGAGTAATGGGTTGGACACAAATGGTGGAACAAATTTAATTCCAGGAAAACCTTAAGGGAGAGTTGATGAAGATATGTGAGGGGTCCCTGTACACACACACACACACACACACACACACACACACACACACACACACACACACACACACACACACACACACACACACACACACACACTGCCAATTTTACCTGGGTCACCTGCCTTAAGGTGTAACACAGTCTCGTTAGTGATGAGTGAAGTGAAAGTTGAGAGCCACTGTACCTGGTCTTAGCGTCTTACCTGTATAAGGGGGGGGGGTCCTCTCTCTCTCTCTCTCTCTCTCTCCCTCTCTCTCTCTCTCTCTCTCTCTCTCATCTTCAGTTAAAAGAGTCAATCTAAAGGAGGTAATTTTGAGGATTTGAGGTATCTTAGCCTCCCTCCCTCCTTCCCTCTCTCCCTCACCTACTTGCCTCCCTCCCTCCCTCACTCTTTCCCTCCATCACTCCCTCATAAGCGACCCAATAAACAGTATGTCCTCAGCAACAACTCACTCATCATCCGGGTACTGAGGAAACACCTTTTTTGACTCCTCGTTCGCTCAGGGTACCATTACGAGACACATACGAGAGGTTAACGAGAGTCTAAAGAGATGTTTTGTGTGTTGGTGATGTTGGAGATGATATAATGCAGAGTTATGGTGGAGTGAGGGAGTTAATTATGGGGGGGGGTGTGTCATGGTGTGTTATGTGGGTGTGTTCTTGTCTGTGTGTATGTCTGTATGTCTGTGAGGTTGTCTGTATGTCTGTGAGGATGTCTGTATGTCTGTGAGGTTGTCTGTATGTCTGTGAGGATATCTGTATGTCTGTGAGGTTGTCTGTATGTCTGTGAGGTTGTCTGTATGTATGTGAGGATGTCTGTATGTCTGTGAGGTTGTCTGTATGTCTGTTAGGTTGTGTGTCTGTTTGTAAGGTTGTCTGTATGTATGTGAGGTTGTGTGTCTGTCTGTAAGGTTGTCTGTATGTCTGTTAGGTTGTGTGTCTGTCTGTGAGGTTGTCTGTATGTCTGTTAGGTTGTCTGTATGTCTGTGTGTGAGTAACTAGAGAGATTTACCAAGGTTTGTCGTCTGTGCAGTAAGTCTTTCAGCTATATAGAGTCGCAAACTTTCTCCATAAAATTTTCCGTATTGCTTTCCACTGTGTACAGTATTTGTCTCTTATTGTGTGACGTTTTATCTCTCTCTCTCTCTCTCTCTCTCTCTCTCTCTCTCTCTCTCTCAGTTACCTGCTAGCATTCTCTCCCTTTGTCTCTTCAAAGACCATCACTCTTATTGTATTTTATAGTGAGGGGAGACACTCGTAAAATGGCCTGTATTCTCTCTCTCTCTCTCTCTCTCTCTCTCTCTCTCTCTCTCTCTCTCTCTCTCTCTCTCTCTCTCTCTCTACCTGTCTCTTCTGTATTTGTTTCTCTATCGATCTATCTAGCTATATCTGTCCTTTTGTCTGTCTGTCTATTTGTCTGTCTGTCTGTCTATCTCTGTCTCTCTTTCTCTCTCTTTTATTTATTTTTCCCCCAGATACAGGTAGAAAAAAATTCCCCCTTTCCCCTCTCTATTTCCCTAAGCCATTATCCTTGATCCATTTTCTGGTGATGGGTGAATCTACTGCAGTTTTGGCCCCTTTCTTTATTTCTGTCTTTATTTATTTTTTTCTTTATTTTTTCTTTCTCTTTTTCTTTATTTGCTTTTTCTTTCTTTCTTTCTTTCTTTCTTTCTTTATTTATTTATTCATTTATTTATTTTTTTTTCTTTATTTATTTTTTCTTTCTTTATTTCTTTCTTTCTTTTTTCTATTCTTACTTTAATTCGATATATCTTTCTTTCTGGGATAAATTGAGACAAACTGAGACCAATTAGAACAAATTAGAACAAACTGGAACTAACAATGAGAGGGGAAAAAAAAACCAACAACAGCAAATTCAACTTTTTTCCCCTACCACCTTAGAACGAGGATGTGGCTAACTTTGGCGATACAGGTAGGAAGAAAGTGACCCTTCTTTCAAGTCAGGTCATTTTGAAGGCTTTTTTTTACCCTCCTTGTTTTGTGAGTCTTGTGAGGTCATTAAAAAAGTTTGAGGCGTTGTGGTTTTACTGTGATGGCCCGGCGTGTCACAAGGTCTCCGATGGTTTTACTGTGATGGCCCGGCGTGTCACAGGGTCTCCAATGTGAGTTAATTGATACAGAGACACGTGTAGAGGTGGTTTGAACTGTATACATATAGATATACATAGATGTTATATATGTGTGTTGATATATATATATATACATACATTCATTAATACGTATTCATATATAGATATACTGTACTCAAGCCTCTGAAACCTTTATAGATCATGGATTCTGGAACCTAGACATCTTAAAGACCATGGACCCTGGAACCTAAAGACCCTGGACCCTAAATATTAAAGACCCTGAATTCTCCCCTCTAAAACCTAAAAACCATGGACCCTGGAACCTAAAGACCATGGGCCCTGGAACCAACCCCCCCCCCCCCCCTGGAACCTAACGACCATGGACCCTGGAACCTAAAGACCATGGACCCTGGACCTTAAAGAACTGTAATACACAAGATGCCAAAATAATGGAGATAATCCTCGCAGACTTTTACAGCCGCTGAGAGAATATATTGTATAGGTATTGTGAAAGTTTAAAAGCCGCTCTGGAAGTTCATTTGCCGGAGATTCTGCTACGGGTGGGGTGGGTGGGGGGTGGGGTGGGGGTTGGGGGGTATAAAATGGTGGGGTGTTAGTTGGGGTGGGTATTATAGTGAGGGGGGGAGAAGAAAGTGAAGAGAGAGAGAGAGGGAGAGAGAGGGGATAGTGATGAGAGGGAAATAGAGAGAGAGATTGGGAAAGAAAAGTCATTACCCACCCACCCAACTACCCGAACCACCCACATCCACATCACCCACATCCATATCACCCACCATCTTACCACCTTATAACATCTCTTCTCTGATTAACTCTATCCAGGTTAGACATATCCTCTCTCTTACCTGTCTGTCTGTCTGTCTGTCTGTCTGTTTTTTCTGTCTACACGCCTGTTTGTTTGAGTGTGTGCATGTGTGTGTGTGTCAATATATCTTCTATAATATATCTTTATTATTTATACCCTTGATATTTAGGTTTTAACCCCTCTCTCTCTCTCTCTCTCTCTCTCTCTCTCTCTTCTGAATTCTCCCTATTCCCCTAGACACTCTTACCTTCCCCTTAGGACCCCTTCACTTCTCCCCTAAGGCTCCTTCCCCATACATAAATGGCACCATTTGTCAGCTAATCTGGGGGAAAACTACTTCACTCCGCGCCCTCTCTGTCCCTGCCTGGTGAAGCGAGAGGGTGAGAGGGTGAAGGAGAGGGAGAGATGTGAGAGGTGGAAAAGGTAAGAGGGGAGAGTGAGAGGGTGGAAAGAGAAGGAGGAGAGGGGTGGAGAGAAGAAAGGGGAGAGTTTTGGCATGGGGGAAGAGGGTAGAGAAAAGACAGGGGTAGAAAAGAAGATAGGGGATGAATAGGAAGAAGAAGGAGAGGGGTGGAGAGGGAGAGGGAGGAGAGATACAGGGTAGAGAGGTGAGAGAGGTGGAATAATGATTCCCTCTCTCTCTCTCTCTCTCTCTCTCTCTCTCTCTCTCTCTCTCTCTCTCTCTCTCTTGCAGTGTCTTGAGGGTAAAAATATGGCTGGGGCGCAGACAGAGCGAGCATATATAGTCAGCTTTCTGCTCCAGTGACCTGACGTACGTGCGTGTGTGTGTGTGTGTGTGTGTGTGTGTGTGTGTGTGTGTAAGAATTTTCTCAGCTGAATTTTTTGGGGGTTTAACGTGACTTCTGTACGTGGGAATTTTATTTGACAAGATTTTGAACACACACACACACACACACACACACACACACACACACACACACACACACACACACACACACACACACACACACAAGAACATTCCTTACCTCACAATATCTGAGACCATTTTTTCTCCCCAAGATCCACAACCATTTACTTATTCAGCCACAATACTTGGGGGAAAATTCCTGAAAAACGGTAGGGAAAGAAAGTATTCGGGGATATTTTTTTTTACCCTAGAGGCACAGGTGGTGGAGCTCTTGGATTGCATTTCCATTTATGATGTTGAATTCTGTGTTTGTATGTGTGAGTGTGTGCGTGTGTGTGTGTGTGCTTGTGAGTGTGAGTGTGTGTGTGTGTGTGTGTGTGTGTGTGTGTGAGTGTGAGTGTGAGTGTGATCCTTCTTTAGTGCAACATGCGTTTGTGTTGCATTTACAATATTTACCAACTTCTTATTGTCAAACTCCGACAGACAAAGATGGGTGTGTATTTTTTTAATCTCAGTGTAAGAATTATATACATACATACATACGCTTAACATATGTATACACACATATACACACACATATATTTACATACACACACACACACCTGTACACACACACACAAATACACAGTTTGTTTAAATTTCTCTTCTCCTGTCTGTTTGCTAGTGTGTCTGTCTCTATTTGTCTTTGTCTGTCTGTCTGTCTATCTGTATGTCTCTCTGTCTTTCTCTATTTCTCTCTTGATTCAATATCTCTCTTTCATTGTCTCTCTGTATCTTTCTCTCTCTCTCTCTCTCTCGCCATTTCTCTTGCTCTTTTTATTTTCTTTAATTTTAACTGTTATCTCTCTCTCTCTCTCTCTCTCTCTCTCTCTCTCTCTCTCTCTCTCTCTCTCTCTCTCTCTCTCTCTCTCTCTCTCTTTTTCTCTCTCTCTCTCTCTGGCCACCTTACCGCTGCTAATCTCAGTGTTAATACTGTGTTCCTTATCAGTGCATCACAGTCAAGAAGGTTCTATGTCCGTTCGTGTGTCTGGTGCTTTGGTTAAGGTCTTGATATTAGTTAGTTTTTGATTCACATTACGCCGTTTGTTACTCCTTCCATTCCACCATCATTCCTTTCCCTTTCCATTCCCCTTTCCTACGTCCTTCCATCCCATCCCTCCCTCTCCCTACCGCCCCCAATTTTTCCCTCCCATCCACTCCCCCCCCACCTTCCTCCATCCCCTTTCCCACCTTTCCTTCTCCTATCCCACTCTTCCTTCTTTTCCTTCCCCCCTTCCATCGTATATGTGTTATTTCACCCTGTACGTTATCTGATTCGATGCTGAAGTTACGAATTTTTCATATCACTTATGATTCCACCCTCCCCCCCCCCCCCACCCCCGTGTGTGTCGGGGGTGGGGAAAGGGTGGGTGTGTGTGTGTGTCGGGGGTGGGGAGAGGGTGGGTGTGTGTGTGTCGGGAGTGGGGAGAGGGTGGGTGTGTGTGTGTCGGGAGTGGGGAGAGGGTGGGTGTGTGTGTGTCGGGGGTGGGGAGAGGGTGGGTGTGTGTGCGTCGGGGGTGGGGAGAGGGTGGGTGTGTGTGTGTCGGGAGTGGGGAGAGGGTGGGTGTGTGTGTGTCGGGGGTGGGGAGAGGGTGGGTGTGTGTGTGTCGGGGGTAGGGAGAGGGTGGGTGCGTGTGTGTCGGGGGTGGGGAGAGGGTGGGTGTGTGTGTGTCGGGGGTGGGGAAAGGGTGGGTGTGTGTGTGTGTCGGGGGTGGGGAGAGGGTGGGTGTGTGTGTGTCGGGGGTGGGGAGAGGGTGGGTGTGTGTCTGTCTGTCTGTCTGTTTGAACATCAGTCGCAAGGTGAAATAAAGAATTTTTTTTTTTTTTAGTTTTCACCGTTAGTCGAATATTCTGAATTTATTGATTGATAATAATAATAATAATAATATCAGCAAAAACTGGTACATAGTCTGATATAAAAAAATTTTACCAACAGATATCAGCATAAATTTGTTGCTTGAAAACATTCTGACTAACATTTGCGAATTTTCCAGTGAGAAATATATATATACATTACAAAATAATAAAAAAAACTAACACCACTACTATTTTACAAACTTTTTTTTAATCCTTTATTACTTTCCTAGCTAAACAAAAAAAAAAAAAGTAGCTCACGTGAAGAAAGTTTGGTGTGGAAAGTTGTTGTATTTTTGGAGGGAATTGTTTCTTTTAATATATTGTAGACGTGTACTTGCCCTGGAGGTGTTGAGTGACCAGCTGCTGACGAGAGGGAAACTTTTTTTTCTTAGGGGCAACGAAATTTGTTTTGGTCTGGTATTTTATATTTTCTTTGTTTATTTTTTGCTTTTATTTTAATTTATTTTTTATTATTACTGTTATTGTTTGGACATATTTTCGTTGTTGTTATTGTTGTTATTGTTGTTGTTGTTGTTGTTGTTGTTGTTGTTATGACCAGTTCAATAGATAGAATGAACAGAAAATTATTGTATTTTATTGATGTGACAAAAAAAACAGAGAATTGAATATTAAACTTTACTTCAGTTGAGAGAGAAAATTGAAGGGGTGGAAAGAGAGAGATATTGGGAGAGGTTGTGTGATGGAAGGGGAGTTGTAGTGATGAGGAAATAGCTATGTAGTGATGTAGAAACTCTCTCTCTATCCCTTCCCTCCTTTCCCTCCCCTCCCCTCAAAAAGAAGAAGAAAATGAAGAATATAATCAAAGAAAAATGTCCCACTGGAAAAGGATGAGATTGATAGCTGAGAATATAGTGGAAAGTGGCGTTCTAACCATCAACTCCACTCCCCTCCAAATGGAAAGTGGCGTTCTAACCATCAACTCCACTCCCCTCTAAATGGAAAGTGGAGTTGAATTCTAGAGGGAAAAGTGGAATTTGCTCTATCTGTGCGTCCTCACCTTGAGTTGAGAGCGGTCCATCCACTAACAACTATTACGACTCTCCTCTCACGGGTCAACTCACGCCATACCGTCTATCCCCGGCCGTAAAAAGAAGAGATTTACCCGTCCTGGACAAGCTGTTAAGAGAGAAGGGAAAAATACACCGTCGTGGATTTTACGAGCGAGTTTTAACACACAGGACTTGTGGGAAATGACAAATATTCGCTTGGTGATTTTTTGTTGTTTTTTGTTGTGAGGGGTGTTGTTGTTGTTGTTGTTGTTATTATTGTTGTTGTTATTATAATACTACTACTACCACCACCACCACCACCACCACCACCACCACCACCACTATTTCTACCACTAAAATCCATTAAAAAGAAAAATCGCCCAGGTTAATTATCACAAACTCTTTACAAAGGAGAAACAGTCTTTGGTAATTATCAGCAACAGTTAAAGTGGATTGGAAATACTGAAGGAGTTGTTTGTAAAGTCGTTACCTGTGAAGTATTATTAGTGGTGGGCTGCAGGTAGTGTAGTGTGGTGTGGTGTGGTGTGGTGTGGTGTGGTAGCCTTAAGGTGGTTTGATTCCAGTCAAGATGGCGTCGAAATGCCCTTAAGACTGGACCACACACACACACACACACACACACACACACACACACACACACACACTACACACACTTACAAGAGAAAAATACACCGATATAACACAAACTTTTTATGCTGCGTGGAGGAAATATCGGAGTGGAAAATTTTTAATAGTTTGGATGTAAAAAGTTCTTTGCGAAAAAGTTAAATGTTGATATAAATATTACTACCTATTAAAACCTTCAACACTCTGTAACATTTACCAGAAATAAAAATAAAAAATAATCATAAGTAAACGAATTAAATGGGATTATTATTATTTTATTTACTCCTACTTAGATAAATTATATATATTATCTCTCGCTTATATATAATACTTTATAATTAACAACGTGTAGTGAAAATTGTAATTAATCTAGACATTTAACCCGACATCAATTTAATTCTCATGGGATTAATTTTTATCCCAAACTATAAATATTTTCCCACCAAATAATAACTTTTTTTATATTTATTCTGTATTTATTTATTTTTTACTTACTTGTTTGTGATGTATATTAGATTAGGCCATACCTCCACCACCACACCTGTATCTTGTTATGGTATGATAATGCACATCTGTTTCCCTCACCAGTGTCTCTCACCTGTGTCTCTCACCTGTGTCTCTCACCTGTGTCTCTCACGTGTGTTGTATAATGTATTTCTCTCGCACCTGCCTCACGTCTCTCTTGTGTTATGGCAAGGATTTTGATATTCACTTCCTTCTCAGCGTTATTTTTACCTGTTTCTCACCTATTTCTCACCTATGTCTCACCTGTTTCTCACCTATGTCTCGCCTGTGCATTAACATTAACATCAGTATTCTCACCTGTGTCTCACCTGTACGTGTTTCCCTCCACAGTTGATGTCCCAGAGGATAGGGGCGTTGCGAGCCAGTTCAGTTGAGTATTACGTGTCCAAGATCAACCCCGAGCTCTGGGCATACATGAGGCCACACCTCTTCGACAACTACACCCACGGCCTCAACAACCTCCAGTGAGTACCCTTGGGCATATTCCTTGGCCTCTGTAACCTCCAGTGAGCACCCTGAGCTTATTCCTTGGCCTATGTAACTTCTAGTGAGTACCCTTGGGCTTATTCCTTGGCCTCCATAACCTCCGAGGATATTAATTGGCCTCTGTAACCTCCAGTGAGTACTCTGAGGTTATTCATTGACCTTTGTAACTTCCAGTGAATGTTCTGAGGTTATTCATTGGCCTCTACAACCTCCAGCGAGTATTCAACTAAGAGTTTTTCTTCCCTAATTTGTGGTGGTGGTGTTTTTTCCCTGTTCTCGTGCGGTGCTGCCAGACGTATGGCTTTTTATGTAGGGGGGGGGGGGGGGGGCAGGGAAAAAATGCAGGGGAAAATAGTGCCTGTGTTATATTTTGTTGTTGTTTATTTTGTTATTCTTTCGTGATTTGCTTTGGGAAAATATTCACTTTTTTCACCTTTGGCCTCTCTCTCTCTCTCTCTCTCTCTCTCTCTCTCTCTCCTCACCATTATACCCATTAGCAGTCAAGAAAAATGCAAATTAGCCAATCACGTGAAAGAAAATTGCCTTCTTTGGTTTTTGATTGACTGCAGGACCTCACTGAGAGATCCATTGAGTGATCTTTCTACCGCATGTGAGGGCTGAGATTGACCCAGGGTGAGAAATGTGTGAGAGAGGGAAAGAGAGAGCAACAGAGAAACAGAGAGAGAGAGAGGGGGGGGGGGCAGCAATGGAAGTATGACTACATATCTGTGTGTATGTATGTGTGTATTTATATGTGTGAGAGAGTGTGTATGTATGTGTTGGTTAGTACGAGAGAGAGAGAGAGAGAGAGAGAGATTAAAAGCAAAACCAACATTAATTCTACATTTACTAAGTTAACATCCAACATACATGCGAATTTATTATCGTTATAACACCAACATTGACCTAACATCTACCACAGGGAGAGAAATTTATCCCCAAAAGTAAATAAAATCGAAAAAAATTTCCCATCTCTGACCAACTGGAAAGAGAACTGGAAACCTTTTGTATAAAAATGTCAAAAGCTGTCAGGATTTTTTTATTTGGCAGACACCGTAGAGTAACAGCTTATGAACCACCCTGTACTTTTATGTATTTTCCTACTCTCTATGTACAGTATATATAAAGCTACAGGGTGAGTCAGTAAGTTAATACATCAATGATTTATTGTGAGTTAAAAATATAGCTTTCTCATTGGTTGATTATCGTGTTTATTTTCGTAAAGAAGGGATCTAATTTGTTGAATACCGTGATTATTTATATATATATGTATATATTATAAATAATCACGGTATTCAGCAAATTAGATCTTCAGTTTTGTATTGGAATTGTTTTTAAAAAAAATTTAAGTTTATTCTAAAAAAAAATCGCGTTGTTTTTTTTCTTCGTAAGTTCATCGAGTTTATTCCTTTTTTTATTTATTTTGCTGTATTTTTTTATTTCAGGTGACTTACTGTAGTCGGTTACCTTACAGAATAAATCCTCTTACGTCTATGTAGAGTACAGTTACCGGCGGTGCTGTTGTAACGCTGTACTCTGTGTGTGTAGGAGCATCGAGGCTACCATTATCCATGAACAACTACGCTGGACTGGCCATGTTACCTGCATGGACGACAGTAGACTGCCAAAGCAGCTACTTTACGGTCACCTAACGAATAGTAAACGTAACGCCGGCGGGCAACTGAAAAGGTATAAGGATAGTCTTAAGACAAACCTGAAAAAGTGCCAAATCGACCCCCTCACCTGGGAGTCGATTACTTCACATCGTAACGCTTGGAGGAGCACCACACGGGAAGGTGTCAATACTTTCGAGTTAGCCCGACTGCAAACCGAGGCAGACAAGCGCCAACACCGGAAAGACGCTGCCACCGCCCCTCCCGCACTAGATGTAGCCCCCCATATGTGCAACTCATGTGGACGACCCTGCCGGTCCCGTATCGGTCTCTTTAATCACCTCAAAATTCACCAACCTAGGTGACATCCCTAATAACTCATACCATTGTATCATAGCTGGATGATCGTCAAACTCGATTCCGAGTGACAGCAAAGTAGTAATAGTAGTACTAGCGTGTGTGTGTGTGTGTGTGTGTGTGTGTGTGTGTGTATGTAAAAGAGAGAGTATAACACTATAATAATTCAATAGGTCGTGAGAGCTAGGCTAGGTCCCCTCCCTCTCTCCCTCTCTTCTTCCCCTCGCTTCTTCCCTCCCATCCATCCCTTCACAGCCCTATTTCCTCCCCATCGCCCTCCATCTCTCCTTCCAACCCCTCGCTCCATCCACACCTCTCTCTCTCTCTCTCTCTCTCTCTCTCTCTCTCTCTCTCTCTCTCTCTCTCTCCCACAGCTACCTCCTCTCACCGCTGGCCCTTGACGTCACTGTTGTACCTGTCAGGAGGAAACATTACACCGGGTGACCAAAATAAAGGAAGTGAAAAAATAATAACGACACCAACGGAGGTCCTATAGTGTGTCTGTCTGTCTGTTTGTCTCTCTGTCTGTCTGTCTGTCTGTCTGTCTGTCTGTCTGTCTGTCTGTCTGCTTATGTGTGTATCCCCGCGTGTGTGTATGTATATCTATGTGTGGCTTTTTGTGTGTGCATATCTGTCTGTGTTTCTGTGTCTGTCTGAATATATATCAAGACAGAACATGTAAATTGATCTCCGTGATTTAAATGTCAGAGGAAACAGTTGTTAATTACATTCGGCTGTCAGGTGTGCTGACAGTTTGACAAAGGTGATTTTTTTTCTCCTGTTGCTGTTTCATAAATTAGGTAATTACCCATGACGGTGATTGGCTGTGTTGGTCTGTCGGTCTGTCTGTTGGTCTGGCTGTCTAGGTTTGTCGGTCTGTCGGTCTGGCAGTATTGGTCTGTCGGTCTTGCTAAAAGTCAAGATTACTACTACCACCATCACTACCACCACCACCACCACCACCACTACCAACAGCAGCAGCAGCACCACCACCACCACCACCACCACCACTATCACCACCACCATCACTACCACCACCACCATCACCACCACCACCACCACCACCACCACCAGCAGCAGCAGCACCACCACACCACCACCACCACCATCACCACCACCACCACCACCACCAAGACCTTCAGTGTCCCCGCCCCCCGTGGCTGTGTGAGTGTACCGCCGCTTCCCTGAATAAGCTCAATGAACCGTACTGGAGGCCTTTGTCTCGCTGAGGTTATCACTGCCAAGACGCTAAGACGCAATACTTGGCTTATCGTTGTTTACCTTCTTAAGACGTGTATTCTTATGAGGAGGAGGAGGGGGGAGGGGGGAGAGGTAGAGGGGTGGGGGAGGGGGGGAGAGGTAGAGGGGTGGGAGAGGAGGGAGTGGGGGAGGAGGAGAGGGGAAAATGAAGGAGTGGAGGAGAGGAGGAGGGGTGGGGGAGGAGGGAGTGGGGGAGAAGGAGGGGTTGGAGAAAGAAGAATAGGCAGAGGAGGAGGAGAAATAAGGGGGGGGGGGGAGGAGGGGAAAGAAGAAGAGGGGGAAGCCATCCATCACTATCACCAACCTTACCATTATCACCATGCACCAGTTATCGCTACCTCTCCATCCATCTATTTCAACAAACAACCCTCCTACTCTAGCATATACCAACCATCCATCACCACACACGCTACCATCCATCACTCACACGACCACCACTTAACCCTCTCCTCCCTCTCTCTCCTCCCTCTCTCTCCTCCCTCTCCTCTCCCCCTCCCCCCTGGTACTGACAATCACATAAACAATAACAGGGTGTAGGAGTGAAGGGTTATTGTTCGCTGGGGGACAGTTATAAATCTTAATGAAAGAAGGACCTGATCGCTGGAACATGTTTCCCGCCACTGATTGTAATACACTAATGGTAACTCGTCTTACCTGGGGTTCATTTGCATAGCTTAATTCATGGCAGATTGTCTCTCTCTCTCTCTCTCTCTCTCTGTGTGTGTAGAGGACCTGTTGGTTGTTTCTATGTCTCTTGTCTACTGAATGTTTGTTTTTGTTTGGTTTCTGAGTCCTAATCCTACTGTACTCCAATCCTACTTGAGTCTAAACTTTACCCTGCATTAACCCAGCCGTGCCCATTAAGACT
>CAUDMG010000198.1:910000-925000 GCA_958450375.1 Homarus gammarus
GCTTTTCAGTTTGTCTTTTGCCTCGTTTTGTGTCGTCTTCACCTGGTGTGTGTGTTAAGACCTCCGAAGGAAAGTAAAAATATAGGTTTACTTTTCGTGTTGATTATGAGTGATATTGAGAGTTATGTTTTGAGGTTTAATAATAACTAATAAGAGATGAAGAAGTGTTTGGAAGTCCTACGTGATTTGTACGAGGCTAAAAGGAACCAAGCCTAACCTAATCTAAACTAACCCACTCCTCACCTAACTAAACCTAACTTAACTTTCCCGAACTTAAGTCTAACCTAACCTGCTCCTAACCTAACCTAACCCAACCTAACCTAACCACAAGCACGGTTTTGTAGTATGAAAAATCGTGATGCGTGGGGGGGGGGGGGGGGCTGCATTCTAGGTCCGGAAATGAGTCCGGTCGATTAATGCCTGTGTGTGTGTGTGTGTGTGTGTGTGTGTGTGTGAGTTAACGCCATCTGGTGGAGGAATTGTTGTACTTAATGTTCATCTGTTGGGTAAATATTTTGTTGTTGTTTTCCTGTGTCATGATGCAGTTAGTATTTATGAAGACCGTATTGCTTTTGTTTATCTCTCTCTCTCTCTCTCTCTCTCTCTCTCTCTCTCTCTCTCTCTCTCTCTCTCTCTCTCTCTCTCTCTCTCTCTCATACCCTTCCTCTTCTACTTTTTCTACTTTTCTCCTCTTCCCCTTCCCCCTCCCCATTCTCTCCTATACCTTCCATCCTCTCCCCTCATTCTCCCCTTTCCCCCACCCCATGCTACCCCCTTCTAATCCCTGTCTCCCCCTTCTCCTCCCCTTCCACTTTCTTCTCCCCTTCCCTTTGTTGCGGTTATAAATTTTCCCTTTGACAGGAAATTTGAGGTCACATAAATCTCCAGAAGAGGCAGATGGCTTCAGCTTCCTCCAATTGGTCGATGATGAGGCACATTATTTTGCTTTGGGAGTGAGCTACCTGTCCCCCCCCCCCCCTCCTCCTCCCTCCCCCCATGTGAGAGAAGGGGTGTGAGGGGTGAAAGAAGGGGTGTGAGGGGTGAGAGAAGGGGTGTGTGGGGTGAGAGAAGGGGTGTGAGGGGTGAGAGAAGGGGTGTGTGGGGTGAGAGAAGGGGTGTGTGGGGTGAGAGAAGGGGTGTGAGGGGTGTGAGAAGGGGTGTGTGGGGTGAGAGAAGGGGTGTGAGGGGTGAGAGAAGGGGTGTGTGGGGTGAGAGAAGGGGTGTGTGGGGTGAGAGAAGGGGTGTGTGGGGTGAGAGAAGGGGTGTGTGGGGTGAGAGAAGGGGTGTGTGGGGTGAGAGAAGGGGTGTGAGGGGTGAGAGAAGGGGTGTGAGGGGTGTGAGAAGGGGTGTGTGGGGTGAGAGAAGGGGTGTGTGAGGGGTGAGAGAAGGGGTGTGAGGGGTGAGAGAAGGGGTGTGAGGGGTGAGAGAAGGGGTGTGTGTGGGGTGAGAGAAGGGGTGTGTGGGGTGAGAGAAGGGGTGTGTGGGGTGAGAGAAGGGGTGTGTGGGGTGAGAGAAGGGGTGTGTGAGGGGTGAGAGAAGGGGTGTGAGGGGTGAGAGAAGGGGTGTGAGGGGTGAGAGAAGGGGTGTGAGGGGTGAGAGAAGGGGTGTGAGGGGTGTGAGAAGGGGTGTGTGGGGTGAGAGAAGGGGTGTGTGGGGTGAGAGAAGGGGTGTGAGGGGTGAGAGAAGGGGTGTGTGGGGTGAGAGAAGGGGTGTGAGGGGTGAGAGAAGGGGTGTGTGGGGTGAGAGAAGGGGTGTGAGGGGTGAGAGAAGGGGTGTGTGGGGTGAGAGAAGGGGTGTGAGGGGTGAGAGAAAGGGTGTGAAGGGTAAGAGATAATTCGATTGGGAGAGACAGATTGTGGTGAAGTGGGACTGATTAGTCTTTAATGGTGTTTACTAACCATTGGTCCTCCTCCTCCTCCTCCTCCTCCTCCTCTTCCCTCCTCCCTCTTATCCTCCTCTTCCTCCCCCTTTCTCTCATCTCTCACTTCTCACACCGTAACATCCCTCTTATGAACACTGGTCCCCGGGTGAGCAGGACATGGCTGTTTTCACCTGACTTTGACACTGCCAAGGTTTTGCCTCCCGGAACAAAGGAGGATAATAAAGTGTGTGTGTGTGTGTGTGTGTGTGTGTGTGTGTGTGTGTGTGTGTGTGTGTGTGTGATACTACTGACACTAGGGTTATATATATGCTGAGGTGCGGCAGTCAGTCTGGTAATTATTCCCTAATTATACTCTGATTATCCCTTGACGATGTTTTGATTACCACGTGATAATTATGTGGGTCTGTCAGGGATTATTCTGTGATTATGACAAGATTATAATTCTGTGGTACGTTTGATTATACAGTAATTTTGAGTGTATGATAATTCTGTGGGTAACGATGACATTGTAATTATCCTGTCATTATAATTACCCTCTTATAATATTTTAATAACCTTACGATAATTATGTGATTATATGTAAGTTAAACTGTAATTATAGGTGATTATACTGTAATTATACTGTAGTGGGGATAACGTGGTAATGACATAACTTTAGCAGGACGAGTAGGAGTCATGACCCTTTGCCGATTGGATAGAGGAAAGGTCATAGGTCAACAGGTTTCAATAGTCATATATACGTGGGTCATGGAAGCAGTTTGTCTATATGAGAGGTCAATGTTAGGTTAGGTTAGGTATATAGTACACACACACATGTACACACACAAGTATACACATACATAAACACACACACACTTACACACGCAAAACCCTTGAAGCATTGTTCTTATGGCTGTTTTTGTTGTTGGTGGTGTTGTTGTTGGTGTTGTTTTTGTTGTTGTTGTTGTTGTTGTTGTTGTTGTTTTGGTGGTGTGAGGTTGAAAACACGAAAACTAATGACTTTTTATTCCTACTGAAGAAAAACAGTTTCATTAATCGAGAAAAATAAAAGATGTGTAACAATTTGTGTGTGTCGGGGGGGGGGGAGGAGGGGTGAGGGGGGAGGGATGAGGGGGGAGGGGTGAGGGGGGAGGGTTCAGAGGGAGGGAGAGGAAGGGAGGATGATGGGAGCGGGGACAGGAAAGTAGAAAGGGAGAGGAAAGCATGGGGAAGTAAAAGAGGGGCGAGGAGGGGAGGAGAGGGGAAAGGAAAGATGAGGAGGATGATGGAGAAGAGTGAAAGAGAGAGGATAGGAAGAGAGGGGGGAGAAAAGGAAAAGAAGGGAGAGGAAGGAAAAGGAAGAGGGAGTAAGAGAATGAACGTCACTTAAGGAAGGGGACTTTACTTGGTAGTGTGTAAAATCGAATTCCCTCCTACCAGTGATAAACACCTTCCCTCCCTCCCTCCCTCCCTTCTCCTTCCCTCCGTCCCTCTCTCCCTCTCTTCCTCTCCTCTCCTCCTTCCTTCCCTCCCTCCCTTGTTGTTGTCTTGGGCCAGTGTGACGCCAGGTGACCGAGATTGATGAGAGATTATGTTTCTGAACGGTAGACACACACACACACACACAGTGGGAGGTTGTCTCGTGTCCTCGTGTCCTCGCCTTCAGCACCGAGTTTAAATGTCTCTTGTATTGACTCATTCTTTCTCTACCTCCTCCTCCTCCTCTTCCCACCTGTCCTTACCTGGCCATTTGTTGTGTCCGTGTGGCCATTTGTCGGTAAAAATTGGTCGCAAAGTAAAGCAGGAATGAGGATATTTTGTCATGGTGGTGGTGGCAGGGTACTTGGTGCGAGGTGGTGGTAGTGGTGGTGGTGGCAGGGTACTTGGTGCGAGGTGGTGGTAGTGGTGGTGGTGGCAGGGTACTTGGTGCGAGGTGGTGGTGGTAGTGGTGGTGGCAGGGTACTTGGTGCGAGGTGGTGGTAGTGGTGGTGGTGGCAGGGTACTTGGTGCGAGGTGGTGGTAGTGGTGGTGGTGGCAGGGTACTTGGTGCGAGGTGGTGGTAGTGGTGGTGGTGGCAGGGTACTTGGTGCGAGGTGGTGGTGGTAGTGGTGGTGGCAGGGTACTTGGTGCGAGGTGGTGGTAGTGGTGGTGGTGGCAGGGTACTTGGTGCGAGGTGGTGGTAGTGGTGGTGGTGGCAGGGTACTTGGTGCGAGGTGGTGATAGTGGTGGTGGTGGCAGGGTACTTGGTGCGAGGTGGTGGTAGTGGTGGTGGTGGCAGGGTACTTGGTGCGAGGTGGTGGTAGTGGTGGTGGTGGCAGGGTACTTGGTGCGAGGTGGTGATAGTGGTGGTGGTGGCAGGGTACTTGGTGCGAGGTGGTGATAGTGGTGGTGGTGGCAGGGTACTTGGTGCGAGGTGGTGGTAGTGGTGGTGGTGGCAGGGTACTTGGTGCGAGGTGGTGGTAGTGGTGGTGGTGGCAGGGTACTTGGTGCGAGGTGGTGGTAGTGGTGGTGGTGGCAGGGTACTTGGTGCGAGGTGGTGATAGTGGTGGTGGTGGCAGGGTACTTGGTGCGAGGTGGTGATAGTGGTGGTGGTGGCAGGGTACTTGGTGCGAGGTGGTGGTGGTAGTGGTAGTAGCGTGAGGTTGTAGATTGTGGTAATGATGATGATGATGATGATGATGATAATAAATATAAACATCTACCTATACATATTCCTATAACATACACACTACCTTTATATACACACCTACCTTACCTAATTACCGACTCACACACCTGGTCAGAGAAAAAGGAGACCCATTGGTTGTTTAGGTTCACTCTCTATTGTTCTTTTTATCCTGGCCAATAGTATTTGTTTTTAATCCCAGCGCTGTTTGTTCTTCCTTCTCATTGGTTAGTTGACTGTGGGATAAAGAGTTTCCGTATATCTACTCCGGGTGATGGTTCAGTCAGTGTGTTTATGTATGTATGTATGTATGTATGTATGTATGTATGTTAAAATCCCATGTACCCAGGACGTGATCAGAGACAAGACACAACTAAGTAGAGATTAAGAAGATAATCCCCAGATCATAGGGATAATCCACGTGTTTCTATGAGGTATTTAGCGTGGAGATTAGAACAGGTATGTAACACGATTAAACATTAGGAAAATCCTCGATGTATTTTTGTTTTATATACGTGTTTGAGACGTGATCAAAACAGAGATTAAGTACAAGGAGGTTAAGTTCTTAGCACAAGTGAGGATGGGGGGGGGGGGGATTAGTGTTTAATCCTGGTGTGTAATCCGTGTGTGTAATCTGATAATCTCTCCTCAAGCTTTCTTCTCCTCCTCTTCTTCCTCCTTCTCCTCCTCTTCCTCCTCCTCCTCCTCTTCCTCCTCCTCCAGTTTGGTACTTCTGAAAACTTTGGGAGTGGGATTGAGGAGGAAGAGTTGGGAGGGAGGAAGAGTTGGGAGGGAGGAAGAGTGGGAGGGAGGAAGAGAGAGAAGGGGGACTATGAGAGGAGGGTGCTGAGAGGCAGGGGGAAAAGGGAGAAGAGGTGAGAGAGGGAGAGGAACGGCAGGAGGAAGAGAAGGAGGAGTAAGATGGAGGGGGGAAGAGAGGGAGGGGGAAGAGGGAGGATTGTGTGAGAGCGAGAGAATGAAAGGGAGGGGGTGAGAGGGAAGGGAGAGGGATTTTAGCAGCTTCTCCTGACTTCTAATATCCTGGTTATATTCCAGAAGGATTAGGTTATAATCAGGTCACAGAAATGAGATTAAGTTTGTCTCTCTCTCTCTCTCTCTCTCTCTCTCTCTCTCTCTCTCTCTCTCTCTCTCTCTCTCTGTTACTCTTTCTTCGTCTCTTTTTCTCTCTGTCCGTTTCTCTCTTTATGTCTCCTCCTCCCCCTCGCTATCTCTTTCTCTCTGTCTATATCTTCTTATTTCTCCATCTCGCTCTCTTCTTTTCTCTATCTCGCATCCTCTCATTTATCGCCATCTCTCTCTCCCTCTATCTCCGAATCATACCTTCGTTGGATTCTTCAAAGTGGATATATTTTCTAAAGTGGATGATGCCATGGTGGATGCTGGTGTGTGATTCTAGATGGATGTTATTATCTTATGTGGATGATGGATGTGTATTGAGCTCAGACCATAATCCTAGCCTCCAGCCCCTAATCGTAGCCCCATCATTTAGCCACCAGCCCAGCCTCAGCCCCAGCCCTCAGACCCTAGCCTCCAGCCCCAGCGCCAAGGTGTTGTAACTCCACATTTTGAGACAACACGGTTTATTATCCCTCAAGTCTTAGTAAATATTTGTCCCGCTGTGATGTACAACACAGGGGAGGAAATGAAGAGCAAATACAGAAGCTTCTCCCATCAGTCCCTCTCACTCACTCACTCACTCACTCACTACTGTAACAGGTGTGTGTGTGTGTGTGTGTGTGTGTGTGTGTGTGTGTGTGTGTGTGTGTGTGTGTGTGTGTTCCCCTTTACGACCAGTCCCCAGCAAGATCTGAGTTCATCCTCGTTGCTTCACTCACACAAAACCTCCACCTGTTTACCGAGTGAATAATAATCTGACCTCACAACCTATAACTCTTAATTATTTTTTGTTTATTTACTTATGTTATTATTGTTTGTTTATTTTCCTTAAGATAATATTAGATAATTAGTAAAAAAAATAATGTTGAAAAAAAAAGTAAATTGATAATCATTATTTTTTGGGGTTATTTAGTATGATAATGTGAGGTGTTTATGTTAACAGAATAAATTTGTCTCTTTTCTTTTTGTTTACTCTTTCTCTCCTGTTTCTCTCCTCTTTCTCTCCTCTTTCTCTTCTCTTTCTCTCCTTTTTCTCTTCTCTTTCTCTCCTTTGTCTATCATAAATATTTTTCCTTTTTTTTTTGTCATGTTTCTTCTATACATTTACCTTCTTTGTACTTCCTCCTCTTCCTTCCCCCTTTTTCTTTTGTCTCTTCTTCCTCTCTCGTCCATTCCTTCTCCACCTCCTACTCCCCTTCCATCTCTCCCTCCTATTATCCTTCTTACTCTTACTACTCTCCCTTCTCCTCTTGCCCTTCATCTCTTTCCGTGTTGTCTCTTCCTCCTCCTCTCTCTCCTCATCTCCCTCCTCCTCCTCTCCCTCTTCCTCCCCTCCTTAACCCTCCCCCTCCTACTCCCCCTCTCCTCCTGCTCCTACTCCCCCTCCCCACCCCCTCCTCCCCCACCTCCTCCCCATCCTCTCCTCCCCCCCTCCTCCTCTTCTCCCCGGGTGTTCTCACAGTCACGTACACCCTCTCCCAAATTAGTCAAAGGTGAAGGTGTAATTCTCATTCTGTCACCTACAAGTTTATCCATATTCCGCCTGACTCCTCTCTGCTGGCCTCTCTTATTAAACCAGTTAAAGAGTGAATGTAATTACCTGGTGTGTGTGACTGCCTTGCACCTGCAGATTATTTAACATGTAGGTATGCAAATAAGGTAGATGTTTAGTTAAATAGGTATACACAGATAAATATATACAAATTTTATACAGGACGGTATATATAAACAGAAGTCATATATGTATACATTTCTGAGTATCTAACCTAACACCACTATAGTGAACGTGACGGTACATAAACATAGTCCACTGTGATGTGTAGATCCAATTAGTCTCCAGGTAGAGTCTCACCTTCACCTTGTATACTGTCTCTCTACTACACGCCCAAAGACTTCCTCCCTCTCACTTCCCTCTCTCTCTCACTCCTCTTCCCTCTCACTCTTTCTGTCCACACACTCCCACCCACACCTCCAACTCCTCACAGACAAACAGGCACCAACAGACACTCTTACAGACACGGGGCTCCAACACCTCACAGACAGACAAACAGACACCAACAGACACTCATACAGACTACCCCAAAAGCTCCTAACTTCAAATATTTCGTTCGAGTATAAAGTGAACAGGAAAAATTGACGCCATTTATAGATTGCGAGAAAATATCCCAAGTTTTCTTCCCAATATATTTAGAGTCAAATATTTCAACGTGATTTTACTGTAAGAGAGAATAAATTATGTCTTCGTGCTTGTAGAGTAAATTACTTTGGTCTGAGAGGTAAAAAAGAATATATTGCCTTTCTTAAATTGACGGAGGATAAGTGAGGGAGTGAGGGAGAGGTGAAGATAGAAGGGAAAGAGGGAGGGAGCGAGGAAGCGAGGGAGGGAGCGAGGGAGGGAGGGAGGTTTGGTTGTGTAGAGAGAGAGAGAAAGAGAGAGAGAGATGGTAGTGGTTGTGGTGATAGTGGTAGTTGTATTATTATCATCATCATCATCATCATCATCATCATCATTATTCGTGGTTCTCAAAATCTAAAACACAATCATAGTTGTAGTGGAAGATGATGAAGTGAGAGGGTGAGAGAAATCATTTATCATAGTGAGGAGACGGAGAGATAGTGATGATATAGTGATGATATATGGGTGACGATGGGCGAGAGAGAGAGAGAGAGAGAGAGAGAGAGAGAGAGAAGAGAGAGAGAGAGAGAGAGAGAGAGAGAGAGAGAGAGAGAGAGAGGGGTGATGCAAGGCGAGGTGTCCGGGGCGTGGAGAGTTGATTAGTGGCTGTTGAGTGATAATGACAGAGACAGACAGACAGCCAGACAGAGACAGCCAGACAGAGACAGCCAGACACAGACAGCCAGACACAGACAGCCAGACAGAGAGACAGAGATCATGACGAACGGACAGACGGACGGACGGACGGGTAGGCCATTTTCTATAACAGGGAAAAACAAATTCGATCTAAATTATTTTACGATTAATAACAAAATATATCAGTGAGGGAGGAGGTGAGGGAGAAGTGAGGGAGGGGTGAGGGAGAGATGAGGGAGAGGCAGAAGAGGGAGGGAAGGGAGAGGTGTGGCGGAAGGGAGGAAAAGGGGTTAACGAGGGGTAGTTATGGAAGAGGACAGAAGGGTTAATGAGACACAGGGAGAGGAGGACACAGGGAGAGGAGGATCGGAAGGTTTATAAGAGGAATCCTCCCTAGATCGATACTCACCTACCAGCTCCTCTCACAACCTCAGCCTGTGTGTGTGTGTGTGGGGGGGGGTGGGGGTGGGGGGGGTGGGGGGGGATACTCGATGCTAAATATGGAGAGAGAGAGAGAGAGAGAGAGAGAGAGAGAGAGAGACAGACAGACAGACAGAGAGACAGACAGACAGACATACAGACAGACAGAGAGACAGACAGACAGACAGACAGTGCTTTAAGGTGAAACAGTAGTCCACAATGGGGTTTAAATGACCGCGTCTACCTGAGCATAATAAACATTAATTCCAGTCTATATTTACTCTCCCCAGCTCACGGCAACAGGTTGTTTGTCTGTCTGTTTGTTTGTTTGTCTGTCTGTTTGTCTGTCTGTTTGTTTGTCTGTTTGTTTGTTTGTTTGTCTGTTTGTTTGTTTGTTTGTATTTGTGTGCTGTATAGAGCTTGAACTGGTATCTATTTTTTCCCATTATCTTTTTGTCTCTTTCTCTTTTCTTTATCTTACTTTTTCTTGACTCTCTCTCTCTCTCTCTCTCTCTCTCTCTCTCTCTCTCTATATATATATATATATATATATATATATATATATATATATATATATATATATATATATATATATATATATATATATATATATATATTTCTTTACCCATAAACACACAGTCACCGAGGTTAGGTTAAAACTAACGTAGATTAACTTAAGTTGGGTTAGATTAAAACTAACTTAAACACCCATACCACACACACACACACACACACACACACACACACACACACCTCATCGCTCCTCCTGTTTCTAAAGAGTAAAGTTTAGTCGTATATTAACGAGCATAAAAGTGTAAAGGCTTTCAGTGAGCTCGTCCTTATGGTGAGGTCTAGTGAGTGGTGGAGGAAGAGGGTGTTGGAGGGTCTTGGAGGACGAGGGTGTTGGAGGGTGTTGGAGGACGAGGGTGTTGGAGGACGAGGGTGTTGGAGGATGAGGGTGTTGGAGGACGAGGGTGTTGGAGGACGAGGGTGTTGGAGGATGAGGGTGTTGGAGGACGAGGGTGTTGGAGGACGAGGGTGTTGGAAGACGAGGGTGTTGGAGGACGAGGGTGTTGGAGGATGAGGGTGTTGGAGGATGAGGGTGTTGGAGGATGAGGGTGTTGGAGGATGAGGGTGTTGGAGGACGAGGGTGTTGGAGGATGAGGGTGTTGGAGGACGAGGGTGTTGGAGGACGAGGGTGTTGGAGAAATGAGTGGTGAGATCTGTTTCTCCCTATCTCCCTCTCTCTCTATATATATTACTTAATCTTTCTTTTTTTATATCTTAAACACACACACACACACACACACACACACACACACACACACACACACACACACACTATTGCTCGCAATTCACAAAACCACCATTTTTTTTGCACACTGGAAACACATAAACAATAGCGCTTAATAGAGGAATATCCCCCCCCCCACCCCCTCCAACTCACAATATTTCTGAGGGGGGAGGAAGATTACTGTAGTTGTTGATATTTGTTTGTTTTTGTTTTTTGTTTTATAGTGTAAATAGATCACCTGAGGATTAGCCGATAGATTATTTTACCGTAAGATTAGCTACTATAATGCTAACCTAACCTAACCTAGCCTAACCTAACCTAGCCTAACCTAACCTAACCTAACCTAACCTAAAACTTCATTATACGGATACAATTTAGCTGAACAAAAACAGACAAACGATCTCTCAATTAGAACGCAATATACCCCTCACTTAATATAGTGTTAACAGATGGTATAATAATTCTATGTAAATTTCTTTCATTTTTTCTTTTTTTCTTTCAATTTTATATTAGAAAATAATCCGACACTTGATAAAATAAAAAAAAATATATCGAGTCAGTAAATTAAAATTTTTGCATATTGGAAACATTAAAAAATTTCCATATTGAGAGAGAGAGAGAGAGAGAGAGAGAGAGAGAGAGAGAGAGAGAGAGAGAGAGAGAGAGAGAGGAAGGATGTAATAAAGAAGGAGAGAATAAGAGGGAAGGGACAGGTCAGCTGGCGTAAGCAGAGGTCCCTGTCTGAGAGGTGTTTGTTGATGGCTCTCACTCCTCCCTCTCTCCCTGACTCTCCCTGACTCTCCCCTTCTCTCTCCCTCACTCTGCTCTCATTGAAAAGAGGCCCCCCTCACTCTCCCTCCTTCTTTTCCTCCCACTCTCTCTCTCTCCCTACCTTCCTCTCTACCATCCACTCTCTCCCTCCCTCCCTCCCTCCCTCCTCTCATCCCCTCTCATCCCTTATATCCTCTCACCTCCCTCTCTTTCCCTCGTGTCGACTGCTCTCACTCCCACTAGTCTCTCAGTCCCCTCTCACTAGTCTCTCAATCCCCTCTCACTCGTCTCTCCCCTCTGAGACACTGCCGCCCCTCTCTCCTTCCCTTCCTTGTCTCTGACACTTCCCTCTCACCTCATGTCTATTTCTCTCACCGTCGATGTCTTCTCACTACCCTCTTTCCAGGTTCCCTCTCGGTGAAAAGCGGCCATCTCCCCCCTCACCCTCCCTCTCTCTACCTCTCCTCTCACCCCTCTCCCTCTCCTCACTCCTTCCTATCCTCCTTCTGTCTCCTCCCCTCCCCGTCCCTCTCTCTCTCCTCCTCACCTCCCCTCTTCCCCTCCCTCTCCCCCCTCCCCCCGGCCACCCACAGCACGGCAGGAAGCAGCAACTAAATCCTTTACCCCGGGGGAGAAAAATCCTCGAGACTTGTGGCACACTGCAGTTTCCTGTGGCATCTCTCCCCTCCCCTCCCCCTCCCCCTCCCCCTCCCCCTCCCCCGACACTACCTGAGCCGCTCGAGGGAACATTGCATCACCGTTTATCCAGAGCTCCAGCACTTCTTCGGTGTCTCCTTCGGGTACTTAAGAAAAGATACATTGATTTTATATTTACCTGGGGATATATAGAGGTTTCGTTCACCTGGAGTCGTAATTAGCGTCTTCAATAGATTTTTCGTCAGCACCTTCGTCAGGTTTCTTGAGAATAGGTATATGGATTCTGTAGCTACCTGAAGACATTTACAATTCTATCGCTTATCAGCTTTCGTCAGCGACTTCTGTAGATATTTGATGCCGTTTCCACAGGCTTCCCAATCAATTTGAAGGCTTCGTCAGCGCCTTCTTCAGATAGTTGAAAGTTTACACAGAGCTTCATTAACGTTAAGGCTTCTTCATTGCCTTCTTCAGGTACTTAAAAGACATACTTGAGACATCATCCAGTTTAATTACCCACCGTCTGACTGTCTCTCTCACTACTATCTCTAAGTCTCTCTCTATCTCTCTCTCTCTCTCTCTCTCTCTCTCTCTCTCTCTCTCTCTCTCTCTCTCTCTCTCTCTCTCAAGTCTCTCTAGTGTCTCTCATAATTCTGATATTTTTTTCCCACATCTGCTCATAATTCTCCTTCCCATTTTCACGTCTATCTCTCTCTTCTCACTTTTCTCTTATCTGTCTCCTCCTTTCTCATCTTTATCTCTTCCCTTCCCGCCTGTCCCTCTCTCTTTTTTTCCTTTATTTTCTCTCTTCTCTTGTCCCCACTGTTCTTTCCTCTTCTCCCTCTTCTTTTTCTCTACGTTTATCTCTCCCTGCCTTACTTTTTCCTTCTCTCTCTTCCTCCCTTCCTCTCTCCTTTCCTCCCTTTCCCACCCTTTCCCGCTCTCATTCTCTTCTTCTCTTCTCCAACCTCTCCTCTACTTTCTCCACTCTCCATCCACATCTCCCTCCCTCTCTCTCCCTTTCTTAATTTCTTTCACCTAGCCTTACTTTTTCTCCCTCTCTATCTCACCCTCACTTTCTCTCCCTCTCTCTCACACCCTCACTTTCTCTCTCTCCCCCTAGGCTCACTTTCTCTCTCTCTCTCTCTCTCACACCCTCACTTTCTCTCCCTCCCACCAGGTTCGTGTAAGGTGTGGTCAACATTTTAGGTGGTGGTGCCATAAGACCATGTTTGCACCCAGTTATGACCACATCTACAACCACATCCTGTCTCTGTCACACCCACACACCCTCTCTCTCTCTCTCTCTCTCTCTCTCTCTCTCTCTCTCTCTCTCTCTCTCTCTCTCTCTCTCTCTCTCTCTCTCTCTCTCTCTCTCTCTCTTCTTCCTCTTCTTCTTCTTCTTCTTCTTCTTCTTCTTCTTCCACCATCACCCCATCCTCCTCCCAAACCCTGCCCCATTCCTCCCATCACCTTTACATCTAATCCCCATCCCTCCCATTCCCCCCTCCCATCTCCCCTTCCATCCCATCCCCCCTCCCATCCCCCCTTTCCATCCCCCCTCCCATCTTCCCCCCAAAAGAGAAAGAGTTAAAAAAGTTGTCCCGTCCAGGTTATGGAGCTAATGTTGACGATAACTTGTAAAAGGAAGGAGTTTCAGCTTCTTAAAGGATCGTTAGTCTTTTTAAGGGATCGTAAGTCTTTTTAAAGGATCGTAAGTTATTATTTATGGATCGTAAGTCATTTTTTCTTGAAGGATCGTAAGTCACTTAAGATGGGGTGAGACTCGGGTTCTTGGGCGGTGTCCCTTGACGGTTCTGAATCTCTGGCAGTTTAATCACGAGTTAAAAAAAAAAAGTTTGTGTCCAATTTCAGGGTTGAGTGGTGGTGAGTGGGGGAACCTCAACTTGTTTCTCATTAGTGTTTGTTATTTTCTGTAAATGGGAAACACATTACAGTTTTGTGTTTAATGTTTTGTAATTGAGGTGTAAATGTGATGGAAATTTGATGATCTGTGAGAAATTGGATAAATTGGATGTAATGGTTATATTAGATGACATAAACTTTATATAAATGATTGATATATACCCCATTACCCCTCCCTGACCCTTCACCACCCTCACTACCCTCACCCCTCACCCCCCTCACACCTCACACCTCACCCCCCACCTCCACCACACCCTCTTACCATCACGTTTCAGACTATATTCCTTAAGCACTGTACAACAACTCGGCTTTCGTAGGATTACAGAGTCCACCCCCAACACCCATCCCCTCTCTTCCCACACCACCCCACCTACCCCACCCACACACACACACCCACCCCACCCACACACACACCTACCCCACCCATCACCCCCACACACCTACCCCACCCAACCCTCACCCTTCCCCATCCCCCCCCCCCATCCCCTCACCTCCCACCCACTGACACACCAAAAATAGGAAACACACAAGTTACATCATCCAAAGTTTCCTGTTGCCGTTTTTGCCCAACATTCTTAGTTCCGTGAGCCGTAAGAGCCCAGACACTGCACTACATCTGGATTACGAGGGAACAGGTACAGAGCGAAGGACAAAAAATAATAACACAGTGGCGACAGAAAGTAAAGTTTAGGTATTTTTTGGGGGTTTGTTTTATACATTAACACAACGAGAGCACTGAGGAGAAGAGGGAGAAGAGGAGGAGGAGGATCTGGTTTATACTAATCTTAGAACCATGGATTAGAATCTGGTTTAATTTTAACCTGATTTACTCCGAATTAATATTAATTACCTGATGATTAGATATCCCTGTTTACCTCACCTGAAGATTAGACACCCTTATTTTAGCTGGAAATTTGACACCCTGATGATTAACCACTATAATGTAACTTAATCTACCTTATCCTAACCTAACCTAACCTAACTTAACCTAACCTAACCTAACCTAACCCCCTGGCTGATACCTGTAAAAAATAAAGTGAAATAACCTCATGTAGGAAAGTTTACAAAATTCGCTGCCTGGGTCTTTGCCTTGCCTTCCACCTCACAGACAGAGAATAAGAAAGCAACAGGAAGAAGGAGGAGGAATGGAAGAGGAGGATGAGGAATGGAAGAGGAACGATGAGGAAGAGGAAGAAGAAGAAGAAGAAGAAGAAAAACAAGAGGCATCTATCATCACAAGTGATTCTCGCCCGCCAACCTGACAACCACACATAGCGATCGGTGATATATTGCCACCCCACCCACCCGCCCACCCGCCCACCCGTCCTCCCACCCACCCACCCGCCCACCCACCCACCCGTCCTCCCACCCACCCACCCGTCCTCCCACCCTCCCACCCACCCGCACGCCCGCAACCACGATTCCTATCACCCCCCCTCCCCCCCCCTTCTATCTTCTCC
>CAUDMG010000198.1:930000-932500 GCA_958450375.1 Homarus gammarus
GGTAATGGGGTAATGGAAAAGAAGTGAGAAGGGGCGATGGAAGGGGAGGATGGGATAGAAGGGAGGTGAGGGAGAGAGTTAGGAATGGTAGTGGAGAGGGAAGTGAGGGGGAGAGATGAGAGAGAGAGAGAGAGAGAGAGAGAGAGAGAGAGAGAGAGAGAGACAGGGGGGGGGGAAGAGTATTGATTGCGCTTGGTAAGTGTTGAGCATCGCCCGGGTCGAGCTCGAACGCTGGCTGATGCTGTTCATGCCGCTGTTCATGCCACTGTTCATGCCTCTGTTCAAGTAGCTGTTCATGCTGCTGTTATTATTCATACTACTACTAATATTACTACAATAGATACATGGATAAATGAAAGGAGAAATAGGGAGAAATAGTTAAAAGAAGAGAGAGAGAGAGAGAGATTAGTTAAGTTCGTGAGGCGTAAATCAGCCAATCAGAGAAGAGCTTTAAACTGTCACACTCACAAGAAAAAAACGTACAAAAAGAAAAATACACATATGAATACATAAAACAATCTATGTATACCTGCTTGTATATGTATACTTACGTGTGTATTCCAGTACTTTATATAAAACTAGAAATATACACAAGTCTCTTACACGTGTTTTAAGCCATCATCATTTTACTGGTGCCTCTGGGTGGTCGGGAGGACAGGGGGACGGGAGGACAGGGAGACGGGAGGACAGGGAGACGGGAGGACAGGGAGACGGGAGGATAGGGAGACGGGAGTACAGGAGGGCGGAAGGATGAGAGAGGAGGACAGCAGGACGGGAGAACGGGAGAGGAGGACGGGATGACGGAGGAACGGGAGGACGGAAGAGGAAGGACAGGCGGACAGGAGGACGGGAGGAGGGGCATGATGACAGAGGGACGGGAGGACGAGATGACGGGGAGGGGAGGACAGTAGGACGGGAGGAGGGGAAGGGACAGGATGACAGAGGGACGGGAGGACGAGATGACGGGGAGGGGAGGACAGGAGGACGGGAGGAGGGGAAGGGACAGGATGACAGAGGGACGGGAGGACGAGAAATCGGGGGTAGGAAGGCAGGAGGACGGGAGGACGAGAAGACGGGGGGGGGGGCAGGAGGACGGGAAGACACGGGAGGGGGAAGTTCTGTCTTTTTATTAATCCTCACCATAACACACTTTTTGTCCTGTTATGGGACGCCCACACACTCTCCTGGAATCTGGAATGCTCGGGAATGGCTAGAAATTTTTCTCTGCGCCTGTTCTCTACTTAAGGGGGTCACTCTACTAGTGTCTTTATTATTTATCTTCAACGCTGAGAGAGAAAATATTTCTTAAGAGTATGTGGACGGATCTTTTTGGGGGCAGCTGCTGCTTTTTTTTTCGTGGTAGGAAGTGGTAGGTTGAGGTGGTGGTGGTGGTTGTTGTTGTTTGATGTTATTGTTGTTGTTGTTGGTGGTGGTGGTGGTTGTGGTGGTATGTTGTTGTTGTTGCTGTTGTTGTTGTTGGTGGTGGTGTGTTGTTGTTGTTGTTGTTTGAGGTGGTGGTGGTGGTGGTGGTTGTTTGATGTTATTGTTGTTGTTTTTGTTGTTGTTGGTGGTGGTGGTGGTGTTGAACATTACAATTCTCCCCTCCTCCCTCTCCCCTCCCTCTTCCCACTCCCCCCTACCTCTCTCCACTCTTCCCACCATCCCCTCATTTTTAATCACCCCCTCTCCATTACCCCTCTCCATTACCCCTCACCCCACCCCCCCTCACCCAACCCCCCCCCTCTCTTCTCCCACTCACCCAGAGTAATATAGAGGCATTATACGAGGCAATATCTTAGTGACGTCATTCATATTCCTCTCGCAGACATATTACCACTGCTGTCAGGCCTCTGTGGGGGGGGGGGGGGGGGGATGACACACACACACACGCACACACACACACACACACACACACACACACGTTATTCACACCTACTTATGTAAATTTACACCACCTTACACAAAGTACATTAGTCACACACGCCCACTTGACCACACCACGTGTATATGGGGGGGGGGGGGAGGAAGAGGAGGGACGGAAGGAGGGAGGGAGAAATGGTTGTGTTTGGGAGGGATGAGAGTGATTGGAAAGGGGCAAGTGGGGAGTGTAAATTGAGGGAGGTAAGGGGGAATGAGGGGAGAGAGGGAGGGGGAAATGGGGGAATGGTAGAGAAGGGGCTATGGTAAGGGGTTAAGGGGGAGATACTGAAGGGGTAGAGAAGGAAGGTTGAGGGTCCGGGGTTCAATAGTACGGATTCAGGGTTTCGGGTTCGAGATTCAGAGGTTCGAGGTTCAGGGTTCGGGGTTCGGGTTTGGGGTTCGGAAATTTTGGTTTGGCCATGTGTCAGTGAGTTAACTTTTAGCCCAACTTCACGTTAACTTTCCAACCCTCGTCTTCTGACCCTCACTCTCACTTTACTCACAAATTTAAAACTTTTTATTTATTTTTTTTTCTGTTTTGATTTAGTGTGAACATGTTATATAAGTTATGGACGTAGAG
>CAUDMG010000198.1:937500-942500 GCA_958450375.1 Homarus gammarus
ATGCTTACATAGACTCATCAGGTGACATATCCCGTGAGTTGACCGGTCTGTGTCTCCTGTTGCTGTGTTTGTCCGCATGATAACTTAAAAACGGGTGGCATTATAATTATCATGCTAGGTGTTTATATTCATCATACTCATCACCAGAGCCCTATTAATTTTGAGGTAATTAGGTCAAAGGTTAAGGGTCATTAACTGTTATTAAAGTCCGTCTATAATATAACTCAGGAATGGAATGATGGAAAATGTTTATATTCACTATGTGTTTATTATCATGACCCCTAATTACTCCTTGTTTCAGAAGGTCAAAAGTTCGAAGGAAAAGGTCACAATAATATAGAGAGTGAGGACTGTAGAAGCCAACAACGTCATCTCCCTTTCCCCTATGTTCTCCTCTTTCCCCCTATTCTCTCTCTTTTCTTCTATTTTCTCCCTTTTCCCCTGTTCTCTCCCCTTTTCCCCTATTCTCTCCCCTTTCTCCTAGTCTCTCCCTTTTCCCCTATTTTCTCCCTTTCCCAAATATACAGATGACGAGGCTTCGGTGCTTCCATTACTTACCAAGACCCAATATTTGTTCCACCCCAATTCCGTGTGAACCTTTATATATCTCTCTCTCTCTCTCTTCCTTTCGTACTTTCTCTCTCTCTCTCTCTCTCTCTCTCTCTCTCTCTCTCTCTCTCTCTCTCTCTCTCTTCCTTTCGTACTTTCTCTCTCTCTCTCTCTCTTTCTATAGTATTCTGTCTGTGTGTTTCTTTCAATCTCTATCTCTCTTTCTTTCCTTGTCTGTACCTGTCTTTATTTCTATATTCTATCGGTGTTTCTCTTTTAATCTCTCTATCTCCGTGTGCCTCTTTCTCTTTTTCTCATTCTTTCTCTCTCTGTTTATCTACTTCCCCTTCTTCTGTTTGTCTCTCTATCTCTCGTTTTGTATGTTTTCTCTCTCTCTCTCTCTCTCTCTCTCTCTCTCTCTCTCTCTCTCTCTCTCTCTCTCTCTCTCTCTCTCTCTTCGTCCTCACCAGTATCCCTCCCACTCTCCCTCTCATTCTCTCTCCCTCACTCCCCCTCTCTCCTCTCCCTCTCCCCCTCTCTTCTATTGCCGCTAGTACCCTTCCCTCTCTCTCTTCGTCCTCACCAGTATCCCTCCCACTCTCCCACTCACTCCCTCTCCTTTTTCCCTCTCCCTCTCACTTCTACACGCCCACTTTTACAATGCCAGCCTTAGTCTCTGTCACACGTAATTACAGTTTTATCTTCTCGCATTTTTTTGGATTGCAATTTGCAACTTCAAAGTATTTCTGCAATGTCTCATCCTGCTCCGTGCTTGTGTAGACTATTAACGTGATACATTGTGATACATAGAATACATAGGATCTTTATACATAGAATACATACGACTGAATACCAAGAAATATACTGAAATTGAAGTTATTTCTCAAGACCTTTGCTAATATAAGTCAATGAATTCATCTACACTACAATACCCATAATACCAACGGGACTTTAAATAGCAATATTGCAACACTATTGAAGTGGCGTGTATCAATATTACAATATGGCAGCTTTTATGATATATTGGGTGATGGATTTTATCAGAGATTTTGTTTGACACATATTGGACATAATGTATGTTGCTGAGTCATCCTATGTTGGGTATTTATGGAGAGTATTTTGGTGATGGTGTGTTGCAGTGATGGTATACACACACACACACACTCTCTCTCTCTCTCTCTCTCTACCCAGTACACTAACCCTTTGTTATTATCCACAGTACCGGGAGGCTAGACCTGATGGTAGGAGACTCAGCAGTGCTTGACTACCTAAGAGCTAATGACCCGGGCTGCACCTTGGCCGCCTTTGGTGAGGATCTCGTCTCGGACACCTTCTCTGTCGCTATGGGTAAAGGCTTCCCCCTCAAGGTGAGTATCCGACGCTGTTTCTTCCTTTGTTCTGAGTCTATTTTAGGGTGGGGTGTAAATTAATGGTGGGTGTTGCAGGGTGTAAATTAATGGTGGGTGTTGCAGGGTGTAAATAAAGGTGGGTGTTGCAGGTGTGTAAATAAAGGTGGGTGTTGCAGGGTGTAAATTAAAGGTGGGTGTTGCAGGGTGTAAATTAAAGGTGGGTGTTGCAGGGTGTAAATTAAAGGTGGGTGTTGCAGGGTGTAAATTAAAGGTGGGTGTTGCAGGGTGTAAATAAAGGTGGGTGTTGCAGGGTGTAAATAAAGGTGGGTGTTGCAGGGTGTAAATTAAAGGTGGGTGTTGCAGGGTGTAAATAAAGGTGGGTGTTGCAGGGTGTAAATATAAGGTTGGGTGTTGCAGGGTTGTGAGTAAAGGGTGATGAAGGGTTAAATTAAGGGTGGGTGTTGCATGGTGTAAATTTAAGGTGGGTGTTGCAGGGTGTAAATTAAAGGTGTTGCATGGTGTATATTAGTCCCCCAGAACCTTATTTTCCCCCCACACGACCACTAAGATAAGACGTACAGTGGGGAGAAGGGGGAATTTCCCTAAAATATTCCGAGATAAATTCCCCATTCTGGAATACCTCTCGTTTTCCTTACCCTAACTGTGCTAATTTGTTCCCTGCATCCGAATATAGACAATATTTCCCTGCCATTTTAGGGGGGGGGGGGGGGGAATGGGCGCTTGTGTCAAATTTTCATGGATAAAATAATCTGATTTCTTCCAATCATATTAAAATAAATCTGAATCCATATCTAACCTAACCTAACCTAACCTATTTATCTTTATTTTTGTTCCTTTAAGAAATAGTCCTAATTTTCATATCATAAAAAATCAGAAAGTAAACGTTTCCTTTATTTTTTTTGCCTGCGTCTTAATTTGTCATGTGTCAAGAGCTCAGGACCTCACAGTGCTCCCGGGGTTAAAGACGACCAGCCACTCTACCACACTACCTATAAAACGACCTGAAAAACTCCCACCATCTACTACTACTACGACTACTATTACTACTACTACTACCACCAACACCACTACTATTTTTTTACTGTTCTCTTTTTAATCGTGGCCTCCAGCCTCCCCTAATAGCCACACCTTCGCCATCATTTTATTACCTTAAAAATTAAATATCCTAATACATAAGTAGCTATCCTAGCCGTGTTGAGTTAGTTGAGCCGCAGATCTATGCAGCAATCAGTGACTGTTGCCTCATAGTCAATATCTGCAACTACCACTACTACTACTACTACTACTACTACTACTACTACTACTACTACTACTACACCACCATTACCCTACCACTATATATGTTGTCTGGGGAGTTTGTGAAGAGTTTCCGATAATGTGAGGTTTAAGCATCCCAGTTTATTTAACCTGATAATTAACCATCCTTATGTTAACCTAACCTGACGTGACCCAACAGACGGACTATGAAAATACGGGCAACAATTTTACCATCGCCACAATTCAAGCGGTGGAATGAGAATCAAGCTCGGTGGCGGTGGTGGTGGTGGTAGTGGTGGTGGTGGTGGTGGTGGTGTTGGGTAAAGATCCCCCCTCCCACCCTTCCCCTCCTCCTCCCACCCTCCCCCTCCTCCTCCCCCCCCCCGTCCGCCCCCCTCCCCCGTGAGAGTTGTAGCAAATGTGTAACTTTAAGTCATTTTACGAGCATGCTGTTCATATCTGTCCTGTGGGGATTTTTCTTGAAGCTTTCAGAGAAATTTCCCCGAAACTGGGTACACGAGATGGTGGCCACATACACCTGTGTCTGTGTCAGGTGTGAGGGGGAGTGTTTACCTGTGTGGTGGTATTGTAGTGATGATGATGATGATGATGATGATGTTGAGGAGGAAGAGGAGGATGATAAAACCTCGATTTAATGGATTTCTTTCTCATTATTGTCCGTTAAATGGAGGTTTCACATTTAACGGAACCTCAATTTATCTTCCTTCCACCTCCATATAATAGAGGTCTCACATTTAACAACCTCGATTTAATGGACTTAAATCATCATAAAGTCTGTTAAATGGAGGCTTTACATTTAACAAAAACTCGATTTAATGGACTTCCTCCTCTATATAATCCGTTAAATGGAGGCTCCACTGTATTCCCATAAAAACAACAATTTCTAACATTTTCTCCTCTTGTTATCCGCTAATGAACTCTACCTGTTTGGGCTACATGTAAATAACCTTAATTTCAGCCTCTACTGACCTGGTTAATGGATGTTATACGCTCGTGAGGGATCAAGTTTAACGAGATTTTATGCAGTTAATGATAAGAGGTTCTGGGTTATGTTAACGATGGTAATTTTTAATAACTGTTTTATTTTTAGTTTTTATTGGTGCTTAAGTCTAATTTTTCAGGTTGTATTTTTTTCTTCAGTTTTTTTTTAATTTTTCGTGTATTTTTCTGTAAATTTTCCTGTTTTTATTCACCATTTTAACTTTTTCTTTATTTTTCGTGTTTTGTTTATATTGTTTTCATAATTTTTCGTTTCTTTTTCACAATTTTTCACTGTTTTTCACACATTTTTTTAAGGGAGGAACATTATATATATATATAAGGTGTTTTTTGTTCGCCCTGGCTGACGTCGTCATTAGTATGTTGCGATCTGGGTGTTGTGACAGCAGTGCTTCAGTATAAGAGAGAGAGAGAGAGAGAGAGAGAGAGAGAGAGTGTGTGTGTGTGTGTGTGTTTGAGAGTTTGAGAGAGAGTGAGGGTATGTAAGAGAGAAGTCGAGAGAAAGAGACTGAGAGAGTGAAAAGTTTATAAGTGAGAAAGAGGGAACGAGAGCGAGACAGACAGACAGTCAGACAGGAAGAGAGAGAGAGAGAGAGAGAGAGAGAGAGAGAGAGAGAGAGAGAGAGTGTGTGTGTGTGTGTTTGAGAGTTTGAGAGAGAGTGAGGGTATGTAAGAGAGAAGTCGAGAGAAAGAGACTGAGAGAGTGAAAAGTTTATAAGTGAGAAAGAGGGAACGAGAGCGAGACAGACAGACAGTCAGACAGGAAGAGAGAGAGAGAGAGAGAGAGAGAGAGAGAGAGAGAGA
>CAUDMG010000198.1:947500-1043012 GCA_958450375.1 Homarus gammarus
TAGGTTAGGTTAGGTTACGTCAAATTTGGTCAAATAAACATCATTATTATAGGACCTGTAATTAAAGATGATAGGTTAGGTTAGTCTAGGTTATAAGACGTGTTACTAAAGATGTTTGGTTAGGTTAGGTTAGATTAGGTTAGGTTAGGCTAGTCTAGGTTATAAGACGTGTCACTAAAGATGTCTGCCATTTTCAGAAGCTGTACAAGTTCATCAACTGTGTTGAGTTGGTCTCACCTCATCACTCAGCTAAGGAACTGGCCAACAACCTCAGGACAGGACAGATCATGGGACTCTTCCAGAAGTCTGTTAAAAGGGTGAGCTCTTGTGGTTGTTAGGCAGTTATTGGTGATTAATGTAGAGTTATGAATCACTCTCAGGTAAGTCATCTACCTGGAGTTATAAAAATTAGGGATGTTCTTTGAGATGTTTGGTGAGGTATTAAAGCGATGATGATGATGGTGGTGATGATAGTGATTTAACCCTTTAATGATGGTTTAACCCTTTGACGGCGATGATTTAACCCTTTGACGACGATGTTTTAACCCTTTGACGACGATGTTTTAACCCTTAGACGGCGATGATTTAACCCTTTGACGACGATGATTTAACCCTTTGAAGACGATGATTTAACCTTTTGACGACGATGATTTAACTCTTTGATGACGATGATTTAACCCTTTGATGCGAACTTAACCCTTCAGGACTCAAAGGGCTTTAAGGTGTACAGATATTTATGGAAGATAATTTTTTGACACATTTGTCCAGGTGTCAGGTGTAGAGGGGGTGTCAGGTGTATGGTTGTCAGGTGTGTGGGTGTAATATCTTGAACCTTCTTCTTCCCTCGTAAAAAAATCGTCTTGGACATGATCCAAATGGCCGTCAAAAGATAAGGTTTTATATTCGTCGGATTTTTGTGGAAAAGGATACGATTTTATATACAATTTTCCTGGTATAAGTTATTGATAATATCCTGAGTCTCTCTTTCAAGTTCCAGGAAATCTGTAGACATTATTCTGTAGTCGGTATAAGGTATAAGGTGTAAGGTATGAGGTATCAGGTATAAGGTATAAGGTATGAGGTATAAGGTATGAGGTATGAGGTATAAGGTATGAGGTATCAGGTATGAGGTATGAGGTATGAGGTATCTTGATAATTTTGAAGACGTTTCTGGAAAATGTTAAAGCTCTCAAGACATTTGTTCAGGGATAAACCTTGAGTATTACACCTGAAATATTTTCCTGATATTCAGATAAATATTAGTTCTTTGTCCAGGTTAGGTTAGGTTAGGTTAGGTTAGTTTAGGATAATTTAATTTAGGTTAGGATAGGTTACGTTAGGTTACGTTAGGTTACGTTAGGATAATTTAATTTAGGTTAGATTAGGTCAGGTTTACCTCCATTTAGCGGACTGTGTAGAGAGATAAATCCGTTATATGGAGGTTTGGTTAGGTTTACCTCCATTTAGCGGACTGTATAAAGAGATAAATCCGTTATACAGAGGTTTTCACTGTACCAACACCCCCAAGTCTAAAGTGATTACCTAACTCCATCATTCTCGTCAGCTTCTTACGCCTCACACCTCGCTTGAATTAGCATATAAATCATCACGTATTATTAAATTTGCATATAATACTACCCCCTACCCCTCTCCCCTACCCCCTACCCCTCTCCCCTACCCCTCTCCCCTACCCCCTACCCCTCTCCCCTACCCCCTACCCCATCCCCCCCGTGTGAGAAGCGTCTTAATTACTTCAAGAATAATACAAAAACACCAGACAATCACCTCTTAAACCCTCAGTTAGCGAGTACAGTAAGTAGCATTGAAAAAAAGTCATTAAAATATTCCAAACCTCATTACGACCACTAATTACCCCACAATCGAATCGTAGACCATAGATTCGTAATCGACTCGGTCAGGAGAACCTATACTGAGACCTTGGGTAATTAATGTATTAATTGTGTACTGTAATTACCTTCCATTACGCCCCCTCTTAACACTGTAATTACCTTCCATTGTGTCCCCCTCTTAACACTGTAATTACCTTCCATTGTGTCCCCCTCTTAACACTGTAATTACCTTCCATTATGCCCCCTCTTAACACTGTAATTACCTTCCATTGTGTCCCCCTCTTAACGCTGTAATTACCTTCCATTACGCCCCCTCTTAACACTGTAATTACCTTCCATTACGCCCCCTCTTAACACTGTAATTACAAGCATTAATTTTGTTTTGTAATGGATGATTTATTCCGCAGAAGGAGAACGAACAGAGACGAAGGAGGAAGAGTAAAGCTCAGTTCTTCGAGATGATTCAAGAGATTAGAAGGTGTGTGTGTGTGTGTGTGTGTGTGTGTGTGTGTGTGTGTGTGTGTGTGTGTGTGTGTGTGTCTGTCTTCAAGAGGATTCACACACGCTCTCTGTATTTTATGTCTCTATCACAAACACTAGAATAGAAAGGTGTTTTGCGTATGGGAATTAGTGTGATGTGTTTTAGGAGTGAGTGCATAGTGAAGTTGTTTCTAATGACTTGTTGTGTTTATTTACTTTTAACAATAGTTGGTGTTGTTATTGCATAAAAAAATAAGTGTTGATGTTATAAGAATGATTAACATTGATATTGCAAGGAATGGTTAGTGTAAATATTGCAAAGAATGGTAATGTACGAGCTTTAAATGATGGTAATCTTCTGTAGATATTTCAAGGTAATTCAGGATAGTTTTCTCTTCTAATGGAAGTTTATTTTTGACAGAGTACAAAAGGCCGAGAAGGAGGAGGTGTTGCCTGTGTCGACCACCACCATCGGGACAGAAGGATCCAAGAAGAGAGGTTCGACCCCTTCCCACCACATGCCAGAGTTGACCCCAGCTCCCCCTTCACCCTTCTCCACCACCACCCTCTCCCCAGCACCCATCACCATCGACTACATCCCCGGCCCCGACCCTCGCGAGGACTCTGAGGGCATCATTGTGGTCAACAGTTCCCTCCCCTTGGACCCCTCAGAGGTTGACCTCACCAACAGATACGTCCAAGAAGAAGAGGTCAAGGAGGAGTATTCAGGCTCAGGGATCCTTATTCTTCGAGTTAGTGATCCTGAAGAACTGTTCGAGGTTAATACTCTCAACCAACAGCTGGAGGATACTCAGGCGTACAGGGCAGCGGTGGCTGAGGGCGGCGTGCTGAGGGAGTGTGAGGTGTGCTCTTGCTCTGTACAGGACGGAGGCAGCACCCGTCGCAAGGCATCAGGAGGCTGTCTCAACTGTCTACAGCGACAGGACAGCACCAGACAGGCACACAAGAATGCAGACGGCAGCTGTTTTCCCTGCAGCGGAGCCTCCAGTTTAAGAGAGAGCACCTTAGGTGAACCGTACCCAGTCATAGCCGGCACAGCCAATGGCCTCCGTCACAGAGGAAGCGTCGCTAACCCTTTGCTGCAGCTCTCCTCCCCTTCACTCCGTACTACAACTGTCCCGTCTGTCTTAGTACCTTCCCCGGGCCTCCCACGCACCTCGGAGACCTCTGAAGACCTCGTTTGGAACACCAGATCCTTGGAGGACATGGAGGCCATCGCTGTGGAAGCTTCAGGAGAGAGGAGCTATGAGGGAGTGCGTCTGGTGCCACTCTCACAGCAGTCAGCCCTCAGGTCGTCTGGGTCACTACAGCTGGTGGCCGCCCTCTCCCCCGGTAGGTCCTCAGCTGGTGTTGACACTCTCTTTTCCAGACAGTCATCCTCATACCGGGTTTCGAACCCTGTACTACCAAGTTGTCAGTACCACTCGACCTCTGGTACCTGGGTTAGGAGTACCGGTATGAGGGTGTTGTGTGTACCTGTTAGTTTCTTGACAAAGGTATGTACAGGCTAATGGTCATTCAATATATTATATTTATTTGTTATTATTATTATTATTAGCAGTAGTAGTAATGGTAGTAGTAGTAGTAGTAGTAATGATAGTAGTAGTAATAGTAGTAGTAGTAATAGTAGTAGTATAACCTTATTATAATTGCTATCATTGTGTCTATTATTATTTCTATTTATTTTTATAATTATTCCTACAATGAAGATCATGATTATGTTATGTTTACGTCCTGAGTACATCTATAAGTTAAGATACAACAAGTGCATGAAGAGTTAGCCAGACCAGCGTCACCGAGGACCACCCGTGTTTAGAAGTAAGTTATCTACACCATCAAGTTATTTTAAGTACCTAAAGTAACTAATATTCTTAAGCAACAAAATCAATAAGTTAACATTATTTTTAAACATCACAATTTGTTACATGTTAATAATGTTTAGGTTGAGGCACTACCTTAGTTATATTCCAATTATATCGTATTTAGTGGGTCTGTACTTTATACCTGGGTGTGGTTGGCGAGTGGTTACATTACTCGCCTCCTATCCCAAGGGTCTCTGGTTCGCACCCAGTCCACCCTGCTGTAATTGGGCATATAACTCTACACTTAAGGAAGAGAAGGTGACGGCCACACTGCCCCTTGTGTACACGGTACCCCAGGCTTATGGGACCAGTTTTAAGTTACATTTCTTACCTGTACGTTTATTTCAGAACTAAGGACAGCAGTTCACTATTTGCCTTGTTTACCAGCAGGTCGAGAACGGGTGAACTCTGATCACCTACGCCACGTGACCAAGGCGGACCTGTGGCAGCTGTGGCAGGACTCTGAGAGAGAACTCAGGACACGGCTCCGTCAGGCAGAGTCCCAGCGAGATGCTCTTCTCCGGCAGCTGTCCAGGTTACCTCCTCGTCGTGAGCGGCCGCCCCAGCCAGAAGTGCCCAGTGAGGAGTGGGAGAGGAGGTCTTTGGGGGACCTGGTGGGGCAGGATATCCCAGTAGAGGTAGCCACCGTGGAGCAGTGTGAGGCCAGGAAACACAGTCTCCCTGCTGGCGACCCGAGAGTGTCTGGCGGCAGGCGAGTAGAGGACAAGAGTGACATACACAGACAGAGGTTACCGAGACCGAGTAACAGAGAGAGAAAAGTGGATGAAGTGAGACTAAAGATAGTCAAAAGGGACGTCTCCACCACGCCCAAGAAGAGAAAACGACAGAGATCAAGGTCACAGGATCATCTGGACGCCAGGAAGAGTCAGGATTCCTCAGAGGACGGAGTACAATACCGCAGACCCGAGGACCGAGTCACCCACCCAAAATACCCCAGCAGGAGAAAGCGAGACAGGAGCCAAGACCGCAGGAGAGGATCTGAGGACTTGGACATCACCCCGAGACAACGAGCAAAGAGCCACCGTTTAGGCGAATCTGTGATAGAGAGAACGGGTCCAGCGGAGTCCATCAGCGGGTACTGTTCTACACCACTCCCGCTACTTCATTCTCTGCATCAACAAACTATAGGCGACACAGAGAGGAGTTTCGTTCCTATGCAGCCTATGCCGCTAGACAGAAGAGAAGAGAGAATACCGTTCGAGACTTACAGCGAACAGATACACATGCAGACCTTCTGTGCCGAGGGTCGAGGGAAGGGCTGTGATACTGACGACCTCCGTGACGACAGTGAGCGCCACAAGAAACTGGAGGAGGAGAAGCTGCCGCCGAGAAGAAGGAGAACACCATACCACTCAGCGAGCGGCCACCCAGAGGGCCAACACCGGAGGCCGAAGGAGCGACACTCGTCACGTGACCTGTCAGACGGTAGACACAGGTGAGACTGGTCCCAGACTGGTGACAGTCAGCAGCAAGACGCCAGGGATACTAGTGGCCCATTCTCAGGTAGCCAGAGGCAGCGCGGGGCTACAAGACGGACCTCATATGAAAGCTCATCCCTTCAGGGAGACAATAAATACAAGCAGCAACAACTTCAGGAGCTGGGCGAGCACTGTAGAGCACACCACACCCCACACACTACTCCCTGCCCCTTACATGATACTTGTACCATAAAAGAGCGCCAGTGCAGGCACAAGACGGGCGAACATTCGTCCAGCGGAGCTTCCATGTGCGTGACATTGCGGAATCGAAGAGCATGCCAGACATTGTTGAGTGCTCGTGGTAGCTCTTCTTTTATGGTATAGGTGTACGGAGTAGGAAGTCTTGGAGACCTAAGACAGGGAGGTGTGGAGCCGCGGTGAGCTCTGCCAGCCAGCCCCAGGAGTGACCTGCTGCTTCTCTCGTTCCTCTCTCACACACACACACACACGTCGCAGAAAGACACTAAACCATCACTGTCAGTCAAGAACTGCTCATCCTTGTTCCCTACATCTCTCTCCATCTCCCATCACGTTTATCTTGTTAAGGCTGAAGCAGTGAGTGCGAGTGTGCTTGTTTCTTACTGCCGCTGTGACACAGTTCATCATTTTTGCTTTGAAACTAGCGACTTGTTCTGCCATAATTATCAATTGTCCAGTTGTACATACATGTTGGGAATAAAATGCGCTTACTTTGAATCACTTTGATTTGTGCTTTTTAGGCGGTATTGTTCGTGGTGATTTACTAACACCAGCAGTTGTTATAAGAGTTTGTTGACGCTTGTGTGTCACTTGTGAGAACATTGTCGAGTACTGTCTAGTGGAGTCATTATTGTGGTGACTTTTTTTACTTTTTATCCACTTTCTCTGAGGATATAAAACACATGAACTCTCTTCGCTGTTTCCTTGATAATGATTTTTTGTAAGTGACTCTGTTTGGTTAGAGCCACGAGGCCACACAGCTTTTGTACATAACATAATGTATCTTACAGCAGCATCAGTGACTTAGCTACAGTACAGTAGGTTGAGAAAAATGGCTTCCTAAATTATGAAACAAGAGCTGGTGTTCTGTTTCACTCGGTCGTTCCTCTGATCTCTGACATAGTAATTGTTTGTGTTAAAAAAAGTTTCAATTTGTAGCGATGATGTGAGTCAAATATTATCATTTCTCGTGTGTTGTTATTGTACTGCTCGTCAACTTACACTTCTTGGTCATATATTCCTATTACTTCGTGTATGTTATCTTTAGTTAATAAGTCCTATAATTTTCCTGAGTGATAGTTACTAAAATTCTCGCCTAGAGTATAATATAGACTCATAATCAAATAATGTACATAGAAATTTCCAAAAAAAAAAGAAAAAAAACACAGTATTTTGCTCTAAATACTTGATGAAAGAGGGACATGGTAATTTGTATAGCAAGCAAAAACTTTAACAAGCTTCCTGTGACTAATGTATAACGCACATACTGTTTTATAATAGTGATAATACTTTACGAGACTAAACCTTAATGTTCTCTATACATAGTGAACTAGTGCCGTACTCTCTATCTTTTTTATAGCAAGATAATCCTATGCCACACAAGACCGTCTGGATCTGTGAAGGGGTGGGTCTGTCTCCCTCATATCCCTGAACCCAGATGGAGAGAAAATATTTGAAAGAAGAATCAAAAGTTTTTAACAGGGATGTACATAGGAGGGTGTCGACGTGTGGGGGAGGGTGTCGACGTGTGGGAGGAGTGTCGACGTGGGGTGGGGGAGAGTGTCGGTGTGGGGGAGGGAGTGTCGACGTGGGGGGGGAGTGTCGACGTGTGGGAGAGGGAGTGTCGACGTGTGGGGGAGGAAGTGTCGACGTGTGGGAAGAGTGTCGACGTGGGGGAGGGAGTGTCGATGTGTGGGGGAGGGAGTGTCGACGTGGGGGGGAGTGTCGACGTGGGGGGGAGGAGAGTGTCGGTGTGGGGGAGGGAGTGTCGACGTGGGGGGGTAGTGTCGACGTGTGGGAGAGGGAGTGTCGACGTGGGGGAGGAGTGTCGACGCGTGGGGGAGGGAGTGTCGACGTGGGGGGGAGGAGAGTGTCGGTGTGGGGGAGGGAGTGTCGACGTGGGGGGGGGAGTGTCGACGTGGGGGGAGTGTCGACGTGGGGGGGAGGAGAGTGTCGGTGTGGGGGAGGAAGTGTCGACGTGGGGGGGAGTGTCGACGTGGGGGGGAGTGTCGACGTGTGGGAGGAGTGTCGACGCGTGGGGGAGGGAGTGTCGACGTGGGGGGGGGGAGTGTCGACGTGTGGGAGGAGTGTCGACGTGGGGTGGGGGAGAGTGTCGGTGTGGGGGAGGGAGTGTCGACGTAGGGGGGAGTGTCGACGTGTGGGAGGAGTGTCGACGTGGGGGAGGGAGTGTCGACGTGTGAGAGGAGTGTCGACGTGGGGTGGGGGAGAGTGTCGGTGTGTGGGAGGGGTGTCGACGTGAGGGGGTGTCGACGTGTGGGGAGGGAGTGTCGACGTGTGAGGAGTGTCGACGTGGAGGGGGAGTGTCTACGTGTGGGGGGAGTGTCGACTTGGGGTGGGGGAGAATATCGGTTGTGGGGGCGGGGGAAGTGTCGATAGGGGGAGCACATGCACGTCTCTTGTGTACAGACTGCAGGACTGAAGGCTGTCGAGTACCTTACAGATGCTGTTGAAAAAGTCGCAGGTGTTAGAGTGAGTTACAGATGTACCGAAGGTTGACTCTTGTTGTAAATGAATATAACAGGTGTAACATCAACACACAGGGCCGTTGATAACATTACCGGTGCTGTAATTGATCTTATCAGGTGTTTCAACAAAGGTGTAATGGAAAGTTATTTCAGATTGGAAGGTATTTTAATTAGCTTTAGCATTTGTGATGTGAGTACACAGGAGGTGTTGAAGACTGTTGTGGTACACAGATATGCTCAGCTTATTTTGGGTGTACTGTAGTGTGTGTACACAGTGGTGTTGTAAATGTGATAACACACATAGATACTGAAGATAGATTGTGTTCTTGCAGAGGACACACATGTTGTTAAGATTGGTGAACGGTGTTATTGAAGAACACATATACTGAACACAGGTAAACTATGTCTCTTGTTAACACACTTATGCTATAACTTAGTCTAAGATGTTATTGAAGAACATAATATGTCCTGGAGACCGGTTTGTGTTGTTCACCGAGCAGGCAGGTGTTAAAGATTGGTAGATGTTATATGTTGGACCCCACACATGTCCAGGGTCCTCACAGGTGTTGCCGCAGATTAACATGAAGGTTCCGGTGTTGACAGGTGTTACGAGACAGCTGTGTTTCTTCTTGCATCACAATACGCAACGTTAAACACAAAAGCCAGATAATTTTTTTAGCAGATGTACAAGAGTGTTGTGTGATTTTTTACATATATATAAATAGATTATATAAATATATATATAATTAGACTAAGTTTTTGATAATGCTTGTAACAAGGTGTATACAGGTAAAACTAAGATATGGGAGACTGTTCATATTTCTCAATAAAATGGGGGAATAAAATAGGGGTTTCTTCAGGATTAAGGATAATAAAAAAGCCAATTTGGAATCCTGGTGGTTTAGTGTATGTAGGTTTGTCGCCTACCAATTTGTGCCACTTTGTAACATAATCAAAACAACTTAGTGAAAATCCTGACCTGAGAATCAACAAATAAAGAATCGTGTGTATTATTCCTGTTGCCAATAAGAGCTGCGTCGGGGAGACCACCTGACCTGACCTGACCTAACCTAACCTAACCTGACATTAACTTGTGATGATTACAGAAACAAAAATGAAATTCCTTCTCTATTTACCTTTCCTCCTGGACCTAACCTAACCTAACCTAACCTAACCTAACCTAATCTGGACCTTCCCCTACGTCATCTCGACCAAAGAAACCTTAGCTACCGTTTGGCGAACGTCTGCCTGGCTTAGCCAGTATAAGTTGATCATCTACTCGTCATCAATACCATCTATTCGTCATCAGTATCATCTACTCGTCATCAGTATCATCTACTCGTCATCAGTATCATCTACTCGTCATCAATATCATCTACTCGTCGTCAATATCATCTACTCGTCATCAGTACCATCTACTCGTCATCAGTACCATCCACTCGTCATCAGTACCATCTACTCGTCATCAATATCATCTACTCGTCATCAATATCATCTACTCGTCATCAGTATCATCTACTCGTCATCAATATATCATCTACTCGTCATCAATATACCATCTACTCGTCATCAGTATCATCCACTCGTCATCAGTACCATCTACTCGTCATCAATATACCATCTACTCGTCATCAATATCATCTACTCGCCATCAATATCATCTACTCGTCATCAGTACCATCTACTCGCCATCAATATCATCTACTCGTCATCAGTACCATCTACTCGTCATCAATATCATCTACTCGTCATCAATATCATCTACTCGCCATCAATATCATCTACTCGTCATCAATATCATCTACTCGCCATCAATATCATCTACTCGTCATCAATATCATCTACTCGCCATCAATATCATCTACTCGCCATCAGTATCATCTACTCGTCATCAATATCATCTACTCGTCATCAATATCATCTATTCGTCATCAATATCATCTACTCGTCATCAATACCATCTACTCGTCATCAACATACATGGTAGTTATGGTAATTGTTGTTGTTGTGATAATGGTAGTGGTAGTTGTAGTGGTTGTAGAAGTCTCAGTGCTCATATTGGGTTGGATGGTGATAATGGTGGTAGTTGTTGTAGTGGTGTGGTGATGGTGGTGGGTGGTGATAGTGGTTGTTTTGGTGGGTGGTAATGGTGGTAGTTATGGTGGGTGTGTGAAAGATAGTTGTTATTATGACTGGTGGAGGTGATGGGTGTAGTTGATGATAATAGTGGTTGTGGTGAAAGGTAATAGTGGTAATTATGGAAGGTGGTAATGGTAGTAGTTGTGGTGGGTGGCAATGGTAGTAGTTATGGTAGGTCATGACTAAAAAAAAAAGCAAAACAAAAAACAAAAGTGATTCTCTAAAACAAGGTCGTTCAGAAGCTTACCTGTAATGACACCTGTAGCTAATTAACGACCGTGATAACGTAACCAGCAAGGAACAGAAACAATTCTCCCTAAATCACCTCCCCCCCCCCCCCCACCCTCAAATTTTCCCGGGAATTTCATTTTTATTTTTTCTTCTGTAAATCATCAATTAAAAAAAAAACAACATAAGAAATCTGTTTATCTTTATACAATATTATATCTACATGATGTTTACAGGTCCACACACGACACCTGTTTACAAGCTCATGAAACCTATATCTGTAAACACACACAGACACACACACACCTGTATCCCCACCTTGAGTATAACACGTTGGCCCATTCTGCTCTCTCCACAACAATGCTTTTTAGAATGACTAGAAAAAAAAAGGTAAATTAATAAATAAATAAAAAATAAAGTCATTGCGGTGGTCAAATGAATCTAGAGATCATTTGTTTGTTTGTTTATTGTTGATGTACATAAATATATATGGTTATTTCGCAAGACAAATAAAGTTTCTAATGACCAAAAGGTGATAATTGGTTTGTCATTATCCTCTTTACCTTATTAATTAACACCTGGAGATGTCATAGGTGTTTGGTTATGGGTAAGTATTACAATTTGGGATAGGGAAGAGTCTAGTTGTGGTTAGGTTAGGTTAGGTTAGGTTAGGTTAGGTTAGGTTAGGTCAGGTTAGGTTAGGTTAGGTTAGGTTAGGTTAGGTTAGGTTAGAGACCAATTTAGATAGTTTTGATAAATATTGTGATTTTATATTGATTGAAATAATAATGGTGTTGATGATAGTAATATTAATTATAAGAATGATAGAAATAATAGTGGCAATTACAATAATAGTAATAGTAGCTGTAGTAGTAGTAGTAGTAGTAGTAGTAGTAAAATTATCATTATGGTAATATTAACCACACAAATAGCAGAAACAATAACAAAAGCAGTATAATAAAGACTATTGACCTAAATAATAATAATAATAATAATAATAATAATAATAATAATAATAATAATAACAGCACTTTGTATTCCCGCCCTTCACTATTAATAAAAGCTACTTATGTTTACTCTCGTGGCCAGATAACAATAGATTTACTTCCACCAAAATCCTTAAGAAATGAAATACTCAAATAGGATATTCATCGAATCACCTGAAGATTAGACACCCTAGTTTATTTCACCTAAGTATTATCACCCTAATGTTAACTTAACCTAACCCCACTAGTTAGCGTTAGGGTGGTTAATCTACAGGTGAATTAAAGTAGGGTGTTTAATTTTCAGGTGATCCAAATTCTCAAAAGTTCTTGCATTTAATTATCTTTCGAACTGGAAATGTATGAATGTACTGTACCTAATTGCTGGCGTAAGGTAAGACACACAAAAGGCTGGCAAACGTTCGCCCGTCGCAGCTTTCATAAGTGATGAGGGGAACGTCAAGCGATAGTGATTGCTCGTGTTGGCGCTGTCAGTATAGACAGGGCGGGGTGAGAAAGAACACCAGACTCATTGTGAAGGTGAATTATCGCAGGTAAAGTCGTGAGGCAGTTTAAGGGCCCAGCTCAGGTACACCAGGTGAGAGGTGAGGTGAGCCGCTGTTCATCACCAGGTGTTGACAGATGACACCTGTTAGCAACCACAACCTATTATTACCAGTTACCATCTCACACCTTTCCTTTCTTCTTGACCAATGAGAGGATGATTACCCAGCGGGGTGCCCTTACCTACCAGCCATTATGACCTCTATGGACGGTCTATAGAGGCGAGACTCCCCTGCCCTGGCCCAGCTGAGTGAGGGAGAATGGCCTCCACGGGCGGGTCATAGGGACGATTACCGCTTGTTGTAACTGTGTCCTGGGGCTTCGGTCCTCCCTCTACCTGGCTGGGCCACAGGGCCACAGGGCCACGGGCTGGGTCACAGGGTACAGGAGACTCACGGAGAGAAGTTAACCTAACCTAACCTAACCTAACCTAACCTATACCAGTACGATTTTATAATTGGATTATGGTTGTTGTGATATTCGCCAGACGAACTTTCGCCTAACTTCTACCTTTACACCAAAACGATTCTTTACTTGGATTGTGGAATTAAGTTACGTGTGGGAACTGTATTCTACCCCTGGCGGACGTTCGCTTGACTTTTTTTCCTCCAGCGTCGCAAGTTTATGTTGGGGCTATAAGCGTGAGGCAGGGTGTTGATATAAGGTTACATTATACCTGGGAGTAACTGGCCCTCATTTGCATGTTGGAGGCAGTAAGTTGTTGTTATCTTGTTCCTGAGGTGAAAATTATTCTCTTAAGTTGTTTTTATTGAACATTATAAGATTATTACATCATCCTTCTTCCCGGTTTCCTAGACAAGTTGTTATTTTTATTTTATTATGAATACATATAATTCTTATATATATATATATATATTTTTTTTTTTCTTTTACGGGAATTAGCCCACCCAGGCACAGGTCACTGACCCACATCGGGGCCTGGGGGGGGGGGGGGGCGAAAATGTAATAATAATAATAATAATAATAATATTAATAATAATAATAATAATAATAATAATAATAATAATAATAATAATAAAGAACCACAAAGAAATACAAAATGAAAAAAACATCAAAAGTGAAGAACAATATACAGTATGTTGTGTTGTCAATAATAAGAGAAACATTGAGACCCTGCAATTGTGTGTAAATGAGGCAGAAAGTCAGATCAGCAACCTGGGACTTAGTCACAATTTTCGTGATGCCATATGGCAGCAGGGTCTACCATAGACAACACATTATGCTTCCAATATCTTCCCAGGCGGTAGTACCTCCCTGTTTGGTAGCTGTCTAATAAATGTTTAGTTTTGCCTCCAAGTTTATTATTATTTTGACATAATAATAGACATTTTCTTTTGTTTTTGTTGCAACGGTAAAACCACTTGCAGTATATCATTTTATTTGCATTGTTCTCAGGTTTAATGTGGCTACCGACTCACAAACATTTATCACTTAGGAAATGTTATTGTTGACCATGACATCAACACAGGTACTCAAAGGTGTTATGACGTATCTTGTATATTCACCTGTAAAGTATTAGGTTTTAGTAGTTTGTGGTAAATTACAGGTGTTTCTAAGGCCCTCCAGGTGTTTCTAAGGCCCTACAGGTGTTTCTAAGGCCCTACAAGTGTTTATAAGGCCCTCCAGGTGTTTCTAAGGCCCTTCTGGTGTTTCAAGTTATTTCTAAAGGCCCCTCAGGTGTTTCTAAGGCTCTTCAGGTGTTTATAAGGGCCTACAGGTGCTTCTAAGGGCCTTCGTGAATTTCTAAGGCCCTTCAGGTATTTCTAAGGCCCTGCTGGTGTTTCTAAAGGCCCCTAGGTGTGTTTCTAGAGGCCTTCAGGTGTTTCTAAAGGCCCTTCAGGCATTTCTATGGCCTTTCAGGTGTTTCTATGGCTGTTCAAGTGTTAAATAAGCTACTAAAGTTTCGTTATTCTACGATGGGCCTAGTCCTTAATTAACTCTACAGGTACCAGCTGCCACATGGCATCACAAAAATTGTGGCCAAGTCCCAGGCTGCTCATTTGACTTTCTGCACAACATACATATATTGTTTCTCACTTTTGATCTGTTTTCATTTTTGTATTTCTTTGTGGTTCTTTATTATTATTATTATTATTATTATTATTATTATTATTATTATTATTATTACTGCTACATTTTCGCCCCCCAGGCCCCGATGTGGGTCAGTGACCTGTGCCCGGGTGGGCTAATCCCCGTAAAAAAAGAAGTGTAATGCACAAGAAACTGACAGTACAGTAGATAACACTGTGTTTTGCGAGTTTACACTACGGTTCTCTCAGCAGTGTTACGGTCAGCAAAGACATTATTCTCGTTTGTCTCTGTCTCATCGTCTTCTCTTAAAGTGCGATTAATGGGATTATCATTTCTTCAGCCATAGAATCATATTGTTAAGAGCTTAGTTTTTTATTTTAGATATTCGTGTAAATAAAAGAAAACGAGTATAAGAAACATTATGAAGAAAATGGACCTTATGTTTAGGGATGTCTATACTAACTATGCTGTATCGGCTTCACATGTATACAGAGGTGAAGCATAACAGATTATTCACTTGATCATTCGAGACTCAGTCATATCACAATATTGACAGGTCATAGATATACTGATGATCATATGAAGAAAACTCATTACACACTCGGTAATATTCTAGACACACAAAACAATTATTAAGAGATATTAAAGTGACTCGTATCAATCACCTTAGTTAATGATTTACAGTTTACTTATATTTACTCAGGAGGAAGCAGCCAGGTATACGTGTTTACATATAATCTTTCACCTATGAGACAATCGTTTACACTAAAGCCAAACCACAAGCTCATTGCATGTGTCGTGAGAAAAAACTTATTTACTTTTTTCTTAGCAATCTACAAGTTTATTTTATAAGTATATACCCTGTAGAACACGCACAGTAATATATCTACAGCAACAATATCATAAAAAAGGTGTTTCAGGGTACATGCAAATATAATCTGCCTTAAAAGCTGTTAAACCTCGTTAAACAAGATCAGAACTGTACCAAAATATAGCATCTCAAGGGGCACTACTCAGTCGAGTGTCCTTACCTGGAACTGGCGGACACCTGCCCCACAAGGGGTCACAGCTCAAGGTTGAAGAAGCCGCAGGTCCAGAAAACTGTGAAGGCAAACTTTTTCGGAGTGAGAGTTGTGAACTCTAGGAACAATCTACCAGAAAGTGTTGTGACGGCACCGAGTGTGAGCTCTTTCAATACCAAGCTTGACCAACACTGGAGCAGGTTCAGGTACATTCAGGAGCCGGTGCATGCCCAGTACTTGCCAACAGTGCGTAACAGACAAGTGGCCGATCGCCCAAGTGGCTAACGAGCCGATCAGTGGCGATGAAGATAAAAGTTTATTAAACCTCCCTACTGTATTGCCCAAATATTGACTGCATTATAAAAAGCATATATATCCACGAAATATAGTGTGTATGTCTGTATGGTATCTTGGGAATAAATACTACTACTACTTGTACTACAGTAGTCATCTTAGTGCAGTATTAGACTTCTCTTCTTCTTCTTCTTCTTCATTATTATTTTTATTATTATTATTATTATTATTATTATTATTATTTTTATTATTTTTATTACCCAGGTAGACCACCCAGCACTACACAACCTCAGGACAACACGAAGCACTCAGCCGACGCCTGCACGAGACAGTAACTGGTAAAAGCTTCCATTACCAGAGAAACTAATGGACATAAACTAGGTCAAGGAAGAGCCCCCAGGGATGAGAAGGTTTTGAGAGATGTATTGTTGTGTGTAGGAGACCTCGCGTAGGAGACCCTGTGTAGGAGACTCCGTGCAAGACTGGTGGCCTCTGAGTATGTGTATAATACTGGATAGGTAGACATTTTGGTTAGCCATTTTATGTCATTTGAAGATTATTATTCCATCTAGTTTATTTTACCTTTAGATTAACTGGCCTAAACTAACTTAACCTAACCTAACCTAACCTAACCTAACCTAATTGGGTAAAAAAATCATGGCAAAATATTAGTTTAGGTAGTGAGAGCACCTGACATCCTTAAGCTGTAAATTAAAGTTCATCCTCTCAGGGGAAATAAGAAAACTTTAGTGAGATAAAAGTTTTAAATTCGTTTGCCTATTTTGTCAGATTTCTTTATATTTTTGTTGCATGTTTGAGTGGATAATCTTGCAAGAGGGGGAACAATGTTGCAGATTTCAATGTTAGGAGAATCATGGATATTATTGTTATTGTCTTAGATGTATTGTATAGATATGTACAGACTAGTAGAGAGAGAGAGAGAGAAAAGAAGAAAGAGATGGATAGAGACAGAGACAGAGACAGACAGACAGGTGGAGAAAGTGAGAGATAGGTAGAGAGAGAGTGAGAGGGGGAATGGGAGAGAGGGAGACAGACACAAAAGAAAGGCACTTATTGAAATAAAAGTCTCTCTCTCTCTCTCTCTCTCTCTCTCTCTCTCTCTCTCTTCCATTCTATCTGCCTGTTTCACACACACACACACACACACACACACACACACACACACCAGAACCCCAAAACTCCAATGAAAATAAGTGAGTCTTTAACTGCAAAACGATTTGGAGTATTTTTGGGAGACCCAGCGACACGTGGCCGAGTATAAAGGGCAGTTAGTAAACAACGCCAACTACATAATAGCCCTCCAATTGCCCTCGATTGCCCCCTGTTTAAGTTTACGGTCAATGAGTCGTGCGCTGAAGAAATATTCTGAGAGAGGCTGTGGACCGGGTTTGGGGGCAAGTTTTGATGATGTTGGTTTTATTGTTGGTTTATGGCGGTTTAGTGTTGGTTTATGGCGGTTTAGTGTTGGTTTATGGCGGTTTAGTGTTGGTTTTGGAGGTTTATTGTTGGTTTATGGCGGTTTAGTGTTGGTTTTGGAGGTTTATTGTTGGTTTATGGCGGTTTAGTGTTGGTTTTGGAGGTTTATTGTTGGTTTATGGCGGTTTAGTGTTGGTTTTGGAGGTTTATTGTTGGTTTATGGAGGTTTAGTGTTGGTTTTGGAGGTTTATTGTTGGTTTATGGAGGTTTAGTGTTGGTTTATGGAGGTTTATTGTTGGTTTATGGCGGTTTATTGTTGGTTTATGGAGGTTTAGTGTTGGTTTATGGTGGTTCAGTGTTGGTTTATAGAGGTTTAGTGTTGGTTTATGGAGGTTTAGTGTTGGTTTATGGAGGTTTAGTGTTGGTTTTGGAGGTTTAGTGTTGGTTTATGGAGGTTTAGTGTTGGTTTATGGTGGTTTAGTGTTGGTTTATGGTGGTTTAAGGTTGGTTTATGGAGGTTTATTGTTGGTTTATGGAGGTTTAGTGTTGGTTTATGGAGGTTTAGTGTTGGTTTATGGAGGTTTAGTGTTGGTTTATGGCGGTTTAGTGTTGGTTTATGGCGGTTTAGTGTTGGTTTATGGTGGTTTAGTGTTGGTTTATGGCGGTTTAGTGTTGGTTTATGGTGGTTTAGTGTTGGTTTATGGTGGTTTAAGGTTGGTTTATGGAGGTTTATTGTTGGTTTATGGAGGTTTAGTGTTGGTTTTGGAGGTTTATTGTTGGTTTATGGAGGTTTAAGGTTGGTTTATGGAGGTTTATTGTTGGTTTATGGAGGTTTAGTGTTGGTTTATGGTGGTTTAGTGTTGGTTTATGGTGGTTTAGTGTTGGTTTATGGAGGTTTAGTGTTGGTTTATGGAGGTTTATTGTTGGTTTATGGAGGTTTAGTGTTGGTTTTGGAGGTTTATTGTTGGTTTATGGAGGTTTAAGGTTGGTTTATGGAGGTTTAGTGTTGGTTTTGGAGGTTTATTGTTGGTTTATGGCGGTTTAGTGTTGGTTTTGGAGGTTTATTGTTGGTTTATGGTGGTTTAGTGTTGGTTTATGGAGGTTTATTGTTGGTTTATGGAGGTTTAGTGTTGGTTTTGGAGGTTTATTGTTGGTTTATGGTGGTTTAGTGTTGGTTTATGGAGGTTTAGTGTTGGTTTATGGAGGTTTATTGTTGGTTTTGGAGGTTTAGTGTTGGTTTATGGTGGTTTAGTGTTGGTTTATGGTGGTTTAGTGTTGGTTTATGGAGGTTTAGTGTTGGTTTATGGAGGTTTAGTGTTGGTTTTGGAGGTTTATTGTTGGTTTATGGAGGTTTAGTGTTGGTTTATGGAGGTTTAGTGTTGGTTTTGGAGGTTTATTGTTGGTTTATGGTGGTTTAGTGTTGGTTTATGGAGGTTTAGTGTTGGTTTATGGAGGTTTAGTGTTGGTTTTGGAGGTTTATTGTTGGTTTATGGAGGTTTAGTGTTGGTTTATGGAGGTTTAGTGTTGGTTTATGGAGGTTTAGTGTTGGTTTATGGAGGTTTAGTGTTGGTTTATGGCGGTTTAGTGTTGGTTTATGGAGGTTTAGTGTTGGTTTATGGAGGTTTAGTGTTGGTTTATGGTGGTTTAGTGTTGGTTTATGGAGGTTTAGTGTTGGTTTTGGAGGTTTATTGTTGGTTTATGGAGGTTTAGTGTTGGTTTATGGAGGTTTATTGTTGGTTTATGGCGGTTTAGTGTTGGTTTTGGAGGTTTAGTGTTGGTTTATGGAGGTTTAGTGTTGGTTTATGGAGGTTTAGTGTTGGTTTTGGAGGTTTATTGTTGGTTTATGGTGGTTTAGTGTTGGTTTATGGAGGTTTAGTGTTGGTTTATGGAGGTTTAGTGTTGGTTTATGGTGGTTTAGTGTTGGTTTATGGAGGTTTAGTGTTGGTTTTGGAGGTTTATTGTTGGTTTATGGTGGTTTAGTGTTGGTTTATGGAGGTTTAGTGTTGGTTTATGGAGGTTTAGTGTTGGTTTTGGAGGTTTATTGTTGGTTTATGGAGGTTTAGTGTTGGTTTATGGAGGTTTAGTGTTGGTTTATGGAGGTTTAGTGTTGGTTTATGGAGGTTTAGTGTTGGTTTATGGAGGTTTAGTGTTGGTTTATGGAGGTTTAGTGTTGGTTTATGGTGGTTTAGTGTTGGTTTATGGAGGTTTAGTGTTGGTTTATGGAGGTTTAGTGTTGGTTTATGGTGGTTTAGTGTTGGTTTATGGAGGTTTAGTGTTGGTTTTGGAGGTTTATTGTTGGTTTATGGTGGTTTAGTGTTGGTTTATGGAGGTTTAGTGTTGGTTTATGGAGGTTTAGTGTTGGTTTTGGAGGTTTATTGTTGGTTTATGGAGGTTTAGTGTTGGTTTATGGAGGTTTAGTGTTGGTTTATGGAGGTTTAGTGTTGGTTTATGGAGGTTTAGTGTTGGTTTATGGAGGTTTAGTGTTGGTTTATGGAGGTTTAAGGTTGGTTTTGGATGATTTAGATTTTTGTAAGGATTTTTTTTGTTTTTTTGTTTTTAGGTGAGGATTAGTGTTGGATTTTTAGAGGTTTGGGGGTTTAGGTTTAATCTAGGTTTTGGGTGAGGTTTTGTTGTTGGGGTTTTATTGGTTTAGTGTTGGTTTTTGTCGGGTTTAGGGTTGTTTTGGGAGGTTGTTATGATAATTTTTAGAGGTTTAATGTTGTTTGTTTCTAGGTTTATATTTTTGGTTTTTGAAGGTTTTGACGATTTTTCGGGTCAGGTTTTATATTGGTTTATCTAATAGTTAAGTCTATAATTCATGATAAAGTACGTTACTGTCTCTCTCTCTCTCTCTCTCTCTCTCTCTCTCTCTCTCTCTCTCTCTCTCTCTCTGATACACACTCTTTCTTTATCTCTCACTGTCTTTCTCTCTCACACCCTTCTCTCTCTCTCTCTCTCTCTCTCTCTATCTCTCTCTCTCTCTAACACAATAACCTGTTTCTCTATTATCAAATTCTCGCTGGAACATGTGGAGTATAAATTACCATTAATTTATGGACGGTGTTGCAGGTCGTGTACTGTAAAGATGAGAGAGAGAAAGAGAGAATTTGTATCAGAGAGAGAGAGAGAGAGAGAGAGAGAGGGCAGTACATAGCATATCTTACAACACATAATTACAAAAACAAATACACTGTGTACAAATAAAAACAAAATAACATCACATAACTCACTCCAGAATACATAACCAGACGAGTACGTATACATAGTCAAGAGTACATACCTGAGTACATGGCTAGAGTACATATACAACACGAACATTACCACATATATGACCTTTCCTTATAAGTACGCTGGTTGGGTCTTTTTTTCTACAGGATGAACAGAGGAAAACCAACACACGGGTTATTTGGCCATTGTTATAATTTGTAAAAAAAGATTGAGTTATTTTTTGGTCACTGTGGTTTTAATTTTTATTTTTCCGCATCAAATAATAGGAGAATGTTATTTAAATATTCGTTTTTGTAGGATTTTGGGAAGGGATTTTTTTTTTTAAACAGCTTATGTAGTAGAGAAAGGATAGATGGTCTTGTTTGTCCTGGGTGTAAAACAAGGCAGTGATGGGAGGGAGGGAACGCCACTGCTCCAGGTTCAACGAGATGTAAGTCCGCCCGGGCAGGAAGGCTCTCCCGTTGCCCGTCTTTTAAAAATCCTCTTTCACACTCTTCCTATATTTTCCTTGATATTGTTTATATAGGATACGAAATATTAGGAGAGAAACAGATGAATCCTTTCAGTACGAGACGTTTTCCCGGGACGCGCTGCCACTCTAGTCACCTGTGTACTCCTTCGCCCGGCAGTTTGTTGTGGACCGGCAGTGCGTAGGGACCTGTGGGGACTATTAACTCTGTCTCGCTGTGAGATAACTTCGAAAATACACTAGTTCATCTACCCTCGCTACCACATCACAAAACGCCCATCAAAAAGAGGTAAGATAATTTGTTCTTAAAATTATCCCCAGAATTGAGGTCTTATATTTTTTAGTAAGGTTGAAGGATTTAAGGAAATTTATCCCGTAGTTCCTTGTAGTTTGACATTCAGAACCCAAGTATGAGCATCTTATCTTAGCTGTGATGACATAGAGGTTTTGTAAGATCAGACGCGTGATTTGCATATAAGAGAGGAAGAAAGGGGGGAGGAGGAGGAGGAGACATAAGTAGGGTACCCATCTTCCTTCTATTATCCCCCGCTGTGTTGTAAGATTTATCTCACAATCGTTGGTAATTTGATCACTATCTGTTTATATTTGACTTAGAAAGATATGAATCAATATTTTTGGTTTACTAATATACGCTTTTATTATTGTTATTATTACTATTTTTTGACAATTAGAGAAACACTTAAAACAAAGACCTAATGAACTGTGCTTCATAACCCTAATAACTGAAGCACATAAATCAACCACAACAACAAAGAAACGAGTGTAACTACCATCATACGTTAAACAACCAATTCCCTCGTGAAGTGAGACCGATTATTGTATCTAGCCTTAAGTCTTACGAAGGGGGATTAAGTATATATGACTAATTAATTAGAGTCTCAGTGTAATTAATTAAGGTATATATTGTGTTATTAATGAAGGTAGATACGGTGTAATTAAGGTAGTCTCAGTGTAATTGATAAAGGTAGAGTCAGTGTAATTAATTAAGGTAGATACTGTGTAATTAAGGTAGAGTCTCAGTGTAATTTATAAAGGTAGCGTTTCAGTGTAATTGATTAAAATAGTCTCGCTGTAATTAATTAAGGTAGAGTTTCAGTATAATTCAATAAAGTAGTCTCGCTGTAATTAATTAAGGTAGATACTGTGTAATTAATTAAGGTAGCGTCTCAGTGTAATTAATTAAAGTAGAATCTCAGTGTAATTAAGGTAGATACTGTGTAATTAAGGTAGAGTCTGTAGCTAATTAGGGTAGAGTCTCAGTGTAATTATTTAATATTATGTAATTAATTAGCCTCATTAAGGTGTGTTAGGTCAGGTTAACGTGAGGGTGGTTAATCTTCAGGTGATCAAAAATGTGGCAAATGCATAGAGGATTTCAATATGGATTCCCTAATGGATCGTTTTCATAACATAACATAGCATAACATAACATAACACTACATAACATAACATAACATGACATAATAAAACACTACAAAACACAACATAACACAACATAACATAAATCCCAGGGGTGTAATTAATCCTCTGTATGATATATTAAACACTGACGAACGCCTGCAGGACATTCCACAGATTAATCAAAATGTTTTAATTACAAAAATCCCCCCCCCCCCCCCCCGGGTGATTTCCCTGAAGACTTGGCCGGGGAAAAAATCCTTTATTTAAATCGTCTAATTTCCTTACTAGAATCATGTTAAGTATCTCGGTGTTAATCTGGCTGTGTATATTGGGTCTGGGGTCTGTTGGGTCTGGGGTCTGTTGGGTCTGGGGTCTGTTGGGTCTGGGGTCTGGGGTCTGTTGGGTCTGGGGTCTGTTGGGTCTGGGGTCTGTTGGGTCTGTTGGGTCTGGGGTCTATTGGGACTGAGGGTCTATAAGGACTGGAGCCCATTTGACCATCACCTAGGGGCAGAGGAGGGCCAGTGTAGCCAGCATCCGGCCCTGGACTGGACACATCCTGGGTAGCTGTCATGATCCTCCGGCCACCACCCATCACCACCCGTTCACCACCCATCACCACCCGGTCACCACCCAACATCACCCATCACCACCCCGCCACTAGCCATCACCATCCGGCCACCACCCATCACCACTCACCCTACCTGCCCGCCTGACTGGCTTTTATAGTGAATACCTTCCTTCCCCCTCCTCCTCCTTCCTTCCCTCTCCTCCCTCCTTCCTCCATTCTGTTGGTGCATCTTCCTTCTCTCTTCCTCCTTCTCTATTTCTTCTTCCTGTTCTTCCCCCTATTCCTCTTCCTCCTCATCTTCATTCTCATTTTCCTCTTCCTCCTTTACTCTCTTTATTCTTCTTCCGTTTCTCCTCTCTCTCTCTCTCTCTCTCTCTCTCTCTCTCTCTCTCTCTCTCTCTCTCTCTCTCTCTCTCTCTCTCTCTCTCTCTCTCTCTCCTCATTGTCATTCTTTCTACCCATTGTCTCTTTCTCTCTCCTCCATTGTCTCTCTCTCTCCCTCCAGTCTCCTCACTGTCTCGCTGGCGTCCCTGGGAGGGGGGGGGGGGGGTGGGAGTACATTAGCGTCTTTAAATTAATGGTACAGGAAGCCATCATTCTTGTTCATACATACATACATACGTACATGCATACATACGTACATACATACATACATACATACATACATACATACATCAAGTAATTTACCCCCAAAAATAATACATTATAAAAAATACTTAACATGACAACTCCATTTTAAACCCAGGACGAGTGTCACCCGTCCAGCTGGGAGAGACTTAGTGCATCCTTGTTTGTCCTACTTTTAAAATTATTTTCTCAGTAAAAAAACAAAAACAAAAAAATAACCTTAAAAGTTCCAGTCACTCGAAAGTTTTATCATAAATTAAGATTAAAATGATATGGAACTTTGAGGAGTTTTATTACGGTGTTATATATCGTTTAAAGGAATGGGTGGAAGTTTAAGGTAGGGAGGGGATCTAGGGCGGGAGGGGGGAGAAAGGGAAGGAAATTTAGTGGGGGAGGGGAGTTTAGGGGGCGGAAAGAAGGAAGGGAAGGGGAGAGGGAAGAAAGAATAGTAGGGGTGGGGGAAGAAAGGAAATGTAGTGGGAGAGAGGAGGGGGGAGGGGATGGAAGGAAGGGGAAGGGAGAAGTTCAGCATTCGAGGTATATTGCTTTTTTAAATCCTCCTTGACGGTCTTGTGAACAGCGACAAAGACGAAATAATATGATGCTCTCTCTCTCTCTCTCTCTCTCTCTCTCTCTCTCTCTCTCTCTCTCTCTCTCTCTCTCTCTCTCTCTCTCTCTGGGTGTGTGAGAGCCCCCTCCTAGCTAAGGGTCGAGTCTTGGTGCAATTTTTATGCAATTTTGTCCACCTTTTCATCTTTCAGTTTGTGGCTAGATCAGGGTTGAATAAGGTTAAGTTAGGTTGTGTTAGGTTAGGTTAAGCTGGTTCAGGTGGAGTTAGGTTATGCTAGGTTAAGTTAGACAGACAGACACGTTCTCACATTGTAATTTAACAAAGCGAAAAGAATCCGTCAGAATATTATGAGAATCCCCGCCCCAAACTTTTTATACCTCGCAATAACCAAGTCATAAGCCGCTCTGACAGACGTATAAGCTTGTCTGTCACCAACTTTAGACCGTGAAGAGTCGTACGGATCTCTCTATTAAATTCTCGTATCCTAGGTTTACTGACTGAGAGTTAGTAGTCTTAGAGGTTCGTAAAATGTGAGTTTTTTTTTTACCATTTAACCCTTTGATGATGATGAGTTAACCCCTTTTTTATGATGAATTAACCCTTTGCTAACGATAATGACGATGATTTAACCCTTTATCAACTATGATTTAACTCTTCTTGGTTGATGTTTTAACCCTTTGGTGATTTAAACCTTTGATGATGATCTAACCCTTTGGCGACGACGATTTAACCCTTTAATTAACCCTTTGACGATGATAGTTTAACCCTTTAAGGACGATTATTTAAACCTTCAGTAATAAGAACACCAACATCACCAAGTACAACATTACCACTGCCACCACCACCAACACCACCACCACCAACAACACCACCACCAACAACACCACCACCAACATCACCACTAGAAATATGACACCCCCTCCCTCCCCCCCCATACAGCAGGTAAATAAGGGGGGGGGGGGGTGACTGGGTGTGTTGCATTGCTTAAGACCAGTTTAGAGGCGGGTCAGGAGGGGTAACTATCTGAATTTCTCAACGCCATCCTGAAGCCACTTATGACCAGCTGAGGGAGAGAAGGGTAGTGGTGGTGGTGGTGGTAGTAGGGGTGGTGGTAGTGGTAGTGGTGGTAGTAGGGGTGGTGGTAGAACTGGTAGTGGAGGTAGTAGTGGTTGTAGTGTTATTACTGCTGCAGTTTCCATCACTGTTGATGTTACTAATGTGTATTCAGCAGTCCCATAAATAGACGCTGACGGCTGCTACTGTGTGTGTGTGTGTACTGTGTGTACTGTGTGTGTGTGTGTGTGTGTGTACTGTGCGTGTGTGTGTTTGAGAGAGAGAGGGGGAGATTATTGCTTGGAGGGGGAACTTTTATTACTAATGATTAAAATTATAGCTTGCAGGGGGTAATTTAATTGCTTTTATGAGGTAAATTCTTGCTTGCAGGGGGTAAATTAATTGCTTGGAGAGAGGGTAATGATAGTGCATGTGTCTTTAGTGATTATGGTAGATGCAATTAAGAGGAATCCAAGGCGCTAATGATCATCTGTACAGTCGCCACCATAATTCCCTGGACACTAGTGCTACAGTATAAGGTATCTTATTTGTGAGTCATATATGTGATTGGTTTATCGCTGGTGAATGATGATTTTTGATTGGTTTAAGAGGTGGACGCTACTTTTTGATTGGCTTAACAGGTGAATGCTGCTTTTTGAGTGGTTTAACAGAGGTGAACGTTACTTTTCAATTGGTTTAACAGGTGAACGCTACATTTTGATTGGCTTATAACTACTGAAGATTGTTTTTCATTATAAATTAAATAAAATTAAAAACTACTATAACGAAAAATCTATCTAAATAAATATAAATATCTATAATTCATCCTAACTACATAACCGTTAAATAGATATTACCAGATATTACTTAAACTATCCAGGGAATATTCTTAGACAGGTGTTGGCAGGTAAAACTCTACTAACATACTGTAATCACTTAATTGCTTTTCCGATACAGGTATTTGGAAACAGGGAAAGTTTTAAGCCTTTAGGTCGGGTTAGGGTAGTTATGTTGGGTTTGTTAGGGTAGTTATGTTGGGTTAGTTAGGGTAGTTATGTTGGGTTAGTTAGGGTAGTTATGTTGGGTTAGTTAGGGTAGTTATGTTGGGTTAGTTAGGTTAGTTATGTTGGGTTAGTTAGGGTAGTTATGTTGGGTTAGTTAGGGTAGTTATGTTGGGTTAGTTAGGGTAGTTATGTTGGGTTAGTTAGGGTAGCTATGTTGGGTTAGTTAGGGTAGTTATGTTGAGTTAGTTAGGGTAGTTATGTTGGGTTAGTTAGGGTAATTATATTGGTTTAGTTAGGGTAGCTATGTTGGGTTAGTTAGGGTAGTTATGTTGAGTTAGTTAGGGTAGTTATATTGGTTTAGTTAGGGTAGTTATATTGGTTTAGTTCGGGTAGTTATGTCGGGTTTAACTTTCTTTATCGATTCATATTTTTTTCATTGTTTTTATCTATTTTCAAAACGATTATTACAGGTGTGAGTTGTTACAGGTGTTTAAATTACAGGTGTGAGTTGATACGGGTGCACAGGTGTTTAAATTACAGCTTGTAGTTATAATTCGTGATTAATATATTGTGATAAATCGACTTATATTTTGATATTTTTGTAATTATATTGATATAGGGGTACAGGTACTGGGACAGGTGTTAAATTACAGGTGTCGGGTGGTACAGTTACAGGGACAGGTGTTACAGGTACAGGTAGTGGGATTTCATAACAGCACTCAGAGGTAATTACAATGATTAGTCAACATTTCTAAGATTTTTCTCCTGGTGTGTGTAACAAGTTGCCCTTGATGTGTCTCGTGTGTGTGTTGTCTGGCCTGGTTACCTGTCTCCAGTCGTAGGCAGGAAGTGTGTGTGGTGGGGGTGGATTCAGCTTACCTGTGTTCAGTCAAATGCAGGAAGTGTTGTATACCTGATTTACTGTTAATCTATATACTTAATGACAGATGCTGGTACAATGATGCGTGAACACAGAATAAGAGCCTTTGTTCAGGTACAGTAATTAACACAAATTAGAGGAGATGAGGTGTAGATAATCTCAATCACCTGAGAATTAGGCACCACAAGTTATTACACATCGAGATAAACCACCCTAATCTAAACTGACCTAACCTAATGTAACCTATACTAACCTAACCTATACTAACCTAACCTAACCCAAGCCAATCCCACCCCACTTAACCCAACCTTCCTTTCCCCCATCTAACCCCCTCCTCTCTGCCCTTTTCTACCCCCCTTCCCCTACCCATCCCCTCCCTTCTCCTTCCCCTACCCATCCTCCTCTCTCCTCCCCACCACATACTTCCTCCCACACATATCATTCGTCACTGGGTCTCGACTTAGCCAGGCAGACTACAGGAAACTCAACAGACTTTACCAAAACTGTTCCCTTTACGTTACCTTCATCTCAGAGTCTCATTTGTGTTGGTAAATGGACCAGCGTGTGATTAAGTAGCAACAGGAGCCTGGCAGTCGAGGGATTTCTCCTTTATACTTTTAACTCTGAGAAACTTTGAAAATTATATATACTTTTAGGGGAAATACGAGAGATAATGGTGGATGATTTGTTATTTTTTGGGTGTTGGTGTGTCAGAAAAGTTGGTATGTTTTCTTGCTAGTGGTTGAGCCTCCTTGCTAGTGGTGCACTTCCTTGCTAGTAGTCAACCTCCTTGCTATTGGTTAACCCTCCTTGCTAGTAGTCAACCCTCCTTGCTAGAGGTGCACCTCCTTGCTAGTGGTGCACCTCCTTGCTAGTGGTCAACCTCCTTGCTAGTACCTGCTGCTGCTAGTTCCTTCAGGTAGGACGGAAGTGGTCGTTATGGACTGCTGGAAAACATCCGGGCGGAAACGATGGTGGGCGGAGGAAGTGGGCGGTGGGCGGAGGAGGGTGGTGGGTGGAGAAAGTAGGTAATGGTTAACAGAAGTGGATGTAGGTGGGGTAAATGGGTAGTGGATGGAGGAAGAGGGTGGTGGGTGGAGGAAATAGATAGAGGGTGGAGGGAGAAGGTAGTGGGTGTAGGAAATGGGCAGTGGGTGTAGGAAATGGGCAGTGGGTGTAAGAAGTGGGTAGTGGGTGTGGAAAGAGGACACTGGGTGGAGGAAGAGGGCAGTGGGTGGAGGAAGGAGAGGGTAGTGGGTGTAGGGAAAGGGGGGGTAGTGAGTGTTAGATGCTTGCGGTATGTGTTGCAAAGTGTTCGTTCATTGTGTTGCAAATTCACGATTGTATGAAGGTCGGTCGCTGGATTACGTTCCTTCGGTGTGTTGTGTTTGCTATGTAGTGTTTACCTTCTCAGTGTCAACGTGTGAATGTTTGAGTTGGAGGAAGAGGGGGGGGGGGAGCTTGTTCACACATTCTCAGCGTCAACGTGTGAATGTTTGTCGAGAAGGAGGAAGAAGGACAGGAAGTGGAGGAGGAGAAAAACGTTGTAGAAGACGAGACGGAAGTTATGGTCATTGGCTGGACCTTGATCTAATATTTACTTTGTTGAGGCTTACCTGAGGTCTTGAGAGCGGGTCGAGGAGGAGGTTTGAGTGTTGGTGGGAAGGGAAAAGTTCGAGGAGGAAGTAGGAGGGGAGAGATTCGAGGAAGAGGTTCGAGGAGGAGGAGGTGGGAGGGAGAGGTTCGAGGAGGAGGTGGGAGGGAGAGGTTCTAGGAGGAGGTGGGAGGGAAGAGGTTCAAGGAGGAGGTGGGAGGAAGAGGTTCGAGGAGGAGGTGGGAGGGAAGAGGTTCGAGGAGGAGGTGGGAGGGAGAGGTTCGAGGAGGAGGTGGGAGGGAGAGGTTCGAGGATGTTGGGGGTGTTAGTTATAGGGGGGGAGGGGGGTTGAGGAGGAGGTGGTTCTTGCTACTTCATCTAATCAAGTATTTACATTCTCGAGGATAACCCTACCTTACCCTACATTATCCCCCCCCTCCCCTACCCTCGCCTACCCTACCCTACCTTCCCCTACATTATTCCCCCCTCCTCTACCCTCCCCTACCCTACCCAAAACAAAACCTAACCTAACCCACCATTTACCCTATAGATATTCGAGTTCGGTTCATCTAATAGCATTCTAATTTGTCTTCATCATTTCCCCTTTGAGTTAATTAGTTCCAGTTGTTTACGAGTTTGTACGTAAATAGTCCAATTACATGGGAATTAGGTCAATTGATTAGCATAAATTTGGTCATATATATTTTTTAAAGGTTTTGTTTTATACGATGAATTAAAAGTTATTGATGGTCCGAGTTGGGTCATATTTTTTGATGTTTATTTTACGAGGAAATAATATTGTGTTTATGTCATTGAGTTGAGAAATTACCAAAAGGGTTTCTTATTCTTGATTAATTTAAAACCGAAAAAAATCACCTAATTATGTAGAAATAAGCGAAAAAAAAATCACAATATTACGCAAAAAATAGTGGAAAAAATCACGATATTGTGTAGAAATAGTCGACGAAATCACCGAATTATGTACAAATACTCGAAAAATTACCAAGTTTCAGTCCTGATTAAACTATAACCGAGAGTCATAAATCACGGATATCAATTACGTCACTATGTTGTCAGCCATCAAGGAAAATCACCCCAAATAATGAAAACAATGTGGTTCAGAAATGCGTGTGTGTGTGTGGAGTGAGACAGCCTTTGAAGAACGAATCATCCTTGAACTCCATAAAAGGTCAAAGTGTAGATAAGTAGGAGGGGAGGAGGAGAAGGAAGGGGGTAGGGAGGAGAAGGAGAAGGAAGGGGGTAGGGAGGAGGAAGAGAAGGAAGGGGGTAGGGAGGAGGAAGAGAAGGAAGGGGGTAGGGAGGAGGAAGAGAAGGAAGGGGGTAGGGAGGAGGAGGAGAAGGAAGGGGGTAGGGAGGAGGAAGAGAAGGAAGGGGGTAGGGAGGAGGAAGAGAAGGAAGGGGGTAGGGAGGAGGAGGAGAAGGAAGGGGGTAGGGAGGAGGAAGAGAAGGAAGGGGGTAGGGAGGAGGAAGAGAAGGAAGGGGGTAGGGAGGAGGAAGAGAAGGAAGGGGGTAGGGAGGAGGAGGAGAAGGAAGGGGGTAGGGAGGAGGAAGAGAAGGAAGGGGGTAGGGAGGGGGAAGGAGGAGAGGAGGGGTGAGCTTGTATGCTGATCATCTCATACGATTTGCTACACTGTCCACGATGAATCATCTTGTTCCTATCCCACGCTCAGATGGTTCTTGGGTCTATCCTCTATCCTTGGCTCCCTCTTTAGGATGTCTTAATCCGAGTTCTATCCCATTGTAAGGTGTTTCAGGGTCTATTCCCCCTATCCTCTATCCCTTGTGGTTTTAAGGTGTGTTAGTCAGGGTAATTTTTCGTTCCTATCCTATATTGAAGTCTGTTCTCCAATCCTCTATCCCATATTGAGGTCACCCAGGGTCTATTCTCCCTATCCTCTGTCCTTTGTGCTTTTAGGGACCCGCGTGTCATGGTTACTCGTCTCGTATCTATCCCAAACGTTAATAAACACCCTAACACGCCTTACCACTTATAGACTACTGGGCCCATACCCTCCTGAACCTGTTTATAGAGGGTTGAAACACAGGTCGGTGGGAGTTTCGATTTTCTATTGTAGGATTCGATTACTTATTGATGACGAAATTGATTCTATTTTTTTTTTGTTTTTTTGTTTTTTTTTAGGGGGGGTGATTTTTATTATTATTTGTTGGTCGTATTTCTGTTTTTGTTTTATTTGAGTGATGTTATGTGTTTTTTTATTTGTTTGGTGGGTTTTTATTTTGTTTTTTTATTTGTTTTTATTATCTCCTGCTCGGTGTAGTTAGGGACGAATGGAGGTATATTGAAATAGGTTCCGTTTGTCTGTAAGTCCGATGATTGTACTCAAAAGGGTTGACTCTGTACTCAGGGGTTGATTCATTGTACTCAAGGGGTTAAATCATCATACTCAAGGGGTTAACTCATCGTACTCAAGGGTTAACTTATCGTACTCAAGGGTTTAATTCGTACTCAAGGCCTCAACTCATTGTATTCAAGGGGTACTTACCACTATACAGTCATTTAGAAAGTTGATTGTCGGGGCTGTCAGTGTAACAGAATCCGAATTATAACTGTCCCACCCGACCAGTTGCGTGGGAAAGGTCGGGTACCAGTCAGTCCTTTTGAGTAGCTTCCTGTTAACCCGACCAACACGTTCTACCGACACCAGTACCCGACCAACACGTTCTACTGACATCACTACCCGACCAACACGTTCTACCGACATCAGTACCCGACCAACACGTTCTACCGACACCAGTACCCGACCGATACTTACTGCCTTCGTGACAAAAGCACACCTGTAAACAACAGCAATAAACAAACAAACAAACAAACACAAATAGAGGAGCGGCAACAAAAACACAAACCTGTAAACAAACAACACAAACAGAGGAGTGGGGTAGCAAAACACACCTGTAAACAAATAAACAACGAAACAAACAAAAGAACAAAGACAGACAGACACACGGATGATGCTGGAGACAAAGAGATCCTGAACCACAGACCAGAGCACTGTGTACACAATGACTGCCCTGAGTAACACACGTACACTCACACACACACACACACGGGCACGCATACATATATACTCATAACTCCTCCTGCTCCCTCTTTCCCTTCCTTCCTCCCCTCTTTCCTTCCTTCCCTTCCTTTCTCTTCCCTTCTTTCCCTCTCCCTTCCTTCCTTCCCTTTCCCTTCCTTCCCCCATTTCCTTCCTTCCTTCCTCCCCCCTTTCCTTCCTTCCTCCCCTCTTTCCTTCCTTCCTCCCCTCTTTCCTTCCTCCCCTCTTTCCTTCCTCCCCCCTTTCCTTCTCTCCCCCTTTCCTTCCTCCATCCCCCCTTCTCTTCCTTCCTCCCCCCTTTCCTTCCTTCCTCCCTTCTTTCCTTCCTTCTCTCCCCCTTTCCTTCTCTCCCCCTTTCCTTCCTCCCTTCCTTCCTCCCCCCTTTCCTTCTCTCCCCCTTTCCTTCCTCCATCCCCCCTTCCCTTCCTCCATCCCCCCTTCCTTTCCTTCCCTCTATATCAGCCCTGGCTAGGATTTTCCACAGCCCTGACCTTAATCACTCCTTTTTATCCTCTCTACCATGACCAGTTCAGGCCCTGGGGGGGGGGGGGGGGCTGGAGTAGTCTGGAACATCGCAAAATTATCATGTCGTGTTTGAATTCCCTGTCTCCCTCCTCTCATTTCCCTCTCGTTTCATTCTCAGTTCCCACTTCTCTCTTTTTCTTCATTTTCTCTTATTTTTCTCTTTTCCCTCTACTTTCCCTCTCATTATTTCTTTTTCTTTACTCTCTCTCTCTCTCTCTCTCTCTCTCTCTCTCTCTCTCTCTCTCTCTCTCTCTAGTGTGTGTGTTGTAAACGTTTCCAAGTGTCCCAAACGTTTTTTAATGGTTCCTGAAGTGGTGACATTTTTTGTACACCCAGGAAACGTTTACCTCAGCATTACCCCCCCCCCTCTCCCTTCCTTCCCCCTCCTTTCTCTCACCATCTCACCCACCCCACTCCTTCCTCCTCACTACTCCTCCTCCTCACCCCTCACTACCCTTCCTCACCCCTCACTACCCCTCCTCACCCCTCACTACCCCTCCTAACCCCTCACTACCCCTCACCACCTCCTTATCTCACACTCGCCGCTGTCACTCAATGATTAATTTATCGCTTGTCTACTTAGTTCCCTCACCTCATCTCCCCTCCCCTCCACCCCTCTCTCCCCCTTCTCCACCCTTTCCCCTCACTCCCCCTCACTCGTCCCCTCTGTTTACTTTCCTCTCTCACTTGGTTATTGTAACTGCAGGAGACAATGTGGTCTTTTGTTTACCTCTTGTGGGGCTTTTGTTGTTTTATTAGCCTTTGTTTAGTCTATATTTAACCTGTATTTAACCTGTATTAAGTCTTTTTTTTAGCCCTGGTTGTAGGTGTCCTGTTAACCTTTCATTAATTTGTCTCTGTTGGCTTTTGTTTAGTGTCGGATCGTGTTTAATTATTTATTTATTAGATTTACTTCTATTTTTCTCTTTTTTTCGTGATTCGCGATTTTTTAGTTTTTTTTTATTTAATTTGTTTGTATTTTGTTTTTTTATTTATTTTTGCTCACTTTTTGGTTTCGTTTTTTCGCTATTTTTGGTTTTCGATGTTTTTTTTATCTTTGTCTCTTCACTGTTGTTGTTTCTGGTTCAGTAGGTCAGAGAGGTCAAAGGTCAAAGCCTTATAAATGTCTACCATCTGTGACCTTTTTGTGTGTATTGTCTGTCCAGTTGTCATGCTTTCACGTTGTTCTGGTGTGATCAACCGGGTGAGTGTACCAGGTGTTGTGTTGAACCAGGTGAGTGTACCAGGTGTTGTGTTGAACCAGGTGAGTGTACCAGGTGTTGTGTTGAACCAGGTGAGTGTACCAGGTGTTGTGTTGAACCAGGTGAGTGTACCAGGTATGTTGTTTCTTGTTTACATCACCTTCACGTAGCGGGGTTCACCTGGGAGGGGGAACACGGGAGAATGAGTCAACCCGGGGCGTTCCGTTCCGCTAACTCCTGACTGTTGTGGGGGGAGGGGGAGGGTCGTGGAAGGAGGGGGAGGGTAGTGGGTGAGGAGGTGGGGTGTAGTGGGTGAGGAGGTGGGGTGAAGTGGGTTTACATCCTTGAACGCATTAAGATGATAGTAATATTTACAGGTGGGTGGGTGGGTGAGGGACGCGTGTTGGGTGGGGTCATGTGGGAGGAAGTTATCACGGCGCGTGTCTCCTGTAGCCACGTTCCCACCTGCTGGAGGAGGAGGTGAAGAAGAAGGAGGTGGTGGTGGTAGGGGAGGTTGTGATTGTGGTTGTAAGTGTAGTTGTAGTGGATGGTGGTAATCTAGATGGAGGTTGTGGTGGTAGGTGACGTTCTGGGAATGGTGGTAATGGTGGTGGTGGTGGTAGGTGGCTCAGTTTGGGAAGGGCATTGACTGGGGTTAAATTGATCCATTCTGACTCTCTCCCACCTCAATACTGGTTCATTTGAGCACATTATCACCCTGTTGTGGTTCGTTTCATCTACGGGAAATATACGAAGAGATTCACATAAAAATAAACTCGAGTCTGAGCCACCGTATTACTGACTGTATGAGGTCAGGTCAGGTCAGGTCAGGTCAGGTTATATAGTGAACGCAGTAATTTTATTCACTAACAGTTACAGTATACATAGTTATACATTAAAACAGTGGAGGAAATGTATACCGCTGCTCGTGTTAACCCACCAGTTTAAGAACCCACCGTCTTAACCCACCCACCGTCTTAACCCACCGTCTTAACCCACCACAAATCACTTTAACTGTCCCTCGATTCACAAATACACATAAATTAATTTTTTTCCCCAATTACGACATTTTCTTAGAGGTCAAATCCAACCCAAAAAAAGGTACAGTTTAAGCCTTAATGTCAAGAGAAATTGTAATTACTTCTGTAGTGAAAAGAAAATTTGTTATTGTGACGTTACGTAATTTATGTGTTGAAATGCATCGTTAAGGGTTGATAGTTAAGGTGATATTAAACGAAGTAGCATTATACGTTGTTTGTTTGTTAAGTGCTTCACCTTCCAGGGTTATTAGGTACCGTTCAGTGAGTTATGATTCAAGATAATAAATAACTTTTGATGATCTATTAAAAGTTTTTCTTATAATTAATAATTTTAAGAAGTATGTATATTTGTTTATCTTTTATTGTTCTGTTTAGGGTCCTTTCTCCACACCCTGTTCTCCACACCCTGTCCTCCACACCATGTTCTCCTCCACACTATGTTGTCCTCCACACCCTGTCCTCCACACTATGTTGTCCTCCACACCCTGTTCTCCACACTATGTTGTCCTCCACACCATGTTCTCCTCCACACTATGTTGTCCTCCACACCCTGTCCTCCACACTATGTTGTCCTCCACACCATGTTCTCCTCCACACTATGTTGTCCTCCACACCATGTTCTCCACACTGTGTTCTCCTCCACACCATGTTCTCCTCCACACCCTGTCCTCCACACTCTGTTCTCCTCCACACCATGTTCGCCTCCACACCATGTTCGCCTCCACACCATGTTCTCCTCCACACCATGTTCTCCTCCACACCCTGTCCTCCTCCACTCCCTGTCCTCCACACCATGTTCTCCTCCACACCATGTTCTCCACACTGTGTTCTCCAGTTAGAGTCAGCCAGTCGACCTCCAGGACGAACTGTAACGAATCATTGTGTTTTTGTATCGTGTTTTTGTCCGGTATTAATCCACTTACTAGCGGACTCCTCTGTGTGTGTGTGTTTGGTTCCGGATTCTTGAGAGTTTGTTTGTTTATGTTTTCCTATTAACTGGAGTTGTTGTGGATGCATCTAACTGACTCACTTAACCTAACCTAACCTAACCTACTCGCTTAACCTGTGATGGAAGATGAATTTTTTTTAGATATTATTGACATTTAAACTTCGACGTCAAAATGGATTATCATAAAGTCATATTATTTTGTTTGGTGATGTTAAATTACCTTGGTTACATTAGGTTAGGTTAGATTATATTAATTAGTGTTAGGGTGCTTAAGCTTCAGGTTAGGTTAGGTTAGGTTAGTGTTAGGGTGCTTAAGCTTCAGGTTAGGTTAGGATGCCTAATTTTCAAAGAAGAATAAACTAGGATATGTAACAGGTAAAATCCGTCTCCATAATAAGTCGAGTCACCTAATATCCCCAGCGATATATTTACATAAAAAACTCCTTAAGAATTCGTACTCCGGTTACCACTAGTAACCGGATCTGGGGCCGTGGTTACGTGGTTAACTTCTCCTTTGGTCCTCCCATTCATGGTGGCCCCTCCTTTGTGGATCCTTCATTTTAATAGAGCCAAGTTTAAAGGAGTGCCAGTTTTAAGGGGTGCCAGTTTAAAGGGTTCTTGTTTAAAGGTTCTAGTTTTAAGAGCTCCCAGTTTAAAGTGTCGTAATTTAAAAAACTCCCAATTTAAAAGGTCTCAATTTAAACATGTGATTGGGTTAAGTTAGGTTAGGGTCCATGTGAAGAACATAAGAATGGAGGAAACTGCAGCGGGCCTATTGACCCATACTGGGCAGTCCCATTTACACCCAACCCCTATCGCTCATATATCCATCCAACCTATGTTTGAAAATATCCAGCGTATTCGAGTTAATGATGATATTTGGTAACTTGTTCCATTCATCCACTACTCTGTTTCCAAACCAATGTTTACCTATTTCGCGCCTAAATCTAAATTTGTCTAATTTAAAACCATTGTTACGAGTTCGCTCCTGGATGGAAAGTTTGAGTACCTTTGTAATGTCCCCTTTGTTTAGCCCTGACTTCCATTTATACACCTCGATCATGTCGCCCCTCACTCTACGTCTCTCGAGGGAGTGCAAATTAAGATGTTTTAACCTGTCTGTACTCAAGGTTCCTAATGCCCGAGGTTAGTCTTGTCATTCTCCTCTGAATTCCTTCCAGTGATTCTATATCCATTCTGTAATACGGTGACCAGAATTGAACTGAGCAATCCAAGTGAGGTCTCACACGCGCAATATATAGTTTTAAGATGACTTCGCTAGTCTTGTAACTAACAGTCCTTTGTATGAACCCAAGTGGTGACCTTGGTTAGCGGTGGTGACTTTCTCCCACGAGTGACCTTCATCCTGACCAAGTAGCGGTGAGGCGTTGGCTGGACTGTGCTCCAACCCACAACTTAACCTAACCTAATCAGACCTAACCTAGCTTAAGCTAATCTAACCAAACCTAACTTACATGTAACCAAACCTAACTTACATGTAACCAAACCTAACTTACCTGTAACCTAACCTAACCCTCGACTGTAATACTAAGATTCTTGTCGTGTCTCCTGGGTCTGAAACAGAGATATAGTTTGGTTGTAAATCTCCTAATGTGATTCATGTTCCAAGTCTCTCTCTCTCTCTCTCTCTCTCTCTCTCTGGTTCTTCATTTATTATCCTTATTTGTCTTCCTATCTCGTTTTGTTTATTCCTTATTTGATGATGAGGGAAGGAAGGAAGGAGGGAAGAAAGACGAAGATGGAGGAGACGGAAACGGAAGAGGAGGGAAAGAAGGAGAGGAAAAGAAGTTATCGTAGCGGTGTGTGGAGGAGGAGGAGGAGGAGGAAGGGTCATAGAAGGTTTAGGGAGAAGCAGGAGGAAGGGTCATAGAGGGGGGGGGGGAGGAGGAGAGGAGAAGGAAGGGAAGAACGACGGAGGTGAAGGAGGCGAGAACGGAAGCACTGAGGCCAAATTTCCATCCCTGACTTGAGATACGATCACAGCATTTCAGAAATTCCCGCCACGAGTGTAACTGTGAGGCAGATATTATGATGCGTCTTGGCTATAGTCAGGCCAAACCCAGGCTAATTCTGGCGTGGCCTAGACAACTGATGGGGAACCTGGAGTGATGGGAGGGTTGCTAGGATTGATGGGGTGTGGGAAGGATGCTGGGAGTGATGGGGTGCTAAGAGAGGGTGATGGGGTGCTAGGAGGATTGATGGGGTGCTAGGGGGGGTGCTAGGAAGATGACACTACAATGCATGCAGGGTGGGACCTCAGTACACGAAAGATGGGACCCCAGTACACGAAAGATGGGACCCCAGTACACGAAAGATGGGACCCCAGTACACGAAAGATGGGACCCCAGTACACGAAAGATGGGACCCCAGTACAAGAAAGATGGGACCCCAGTACACGCAAAATGGGACCCCAGTACACGCAAAATGGGACCCCAGTACACGCAAAATGGGACCCCAGTACACGCAAAATGCAACTCCCTGGAACTCAAAGAAAACGGGTTTATGAGACACTGGAACAGGGTCTGGCAGGGGTAACTCAGGTAGTCGGTTTTATCTTCCGCTAAACGTTTTAAGTTAGTTTAATCCCCACGTCGTAAAGTGATGATTGCTAAAAAGTTTTGTTATGAGAGACTCTGCTATGATTTACGTTGCTGCTATTGGTTGGTTGGTCAGCTAGGTTCATCTCTCGTTGCGGGGGGGGGGAAGATAGTGGTATGGTAATGTCGTGATTTATGGATATATTTAGGTTAGGTTACTGGGTAGGTTAGGTTAGGTTGTTCACTCTAACTTACTTGTCATTAATGTGACCGGTTCGGTGATGGAGGGAGGGAGAGAGGGGTGGAGAGGGAGTGAAGGAGGGAGGGAGGGTGACAAAAAGAGAGGGAACGAGGAAAAGTGGGAAAGAGGAAAGGTGGCAAGGAAAGATAGTGAAAAAATGAAAGAAACAACGTAATAGAGAGAGAGAGAGAGAGAGAGAGAGAGAGAGAGAGAGATAATGAGGAAGACGTCTCAGGATACAGTGGTGTCATGGAGGTAAAAAGCTGTCTTTTATAATACACAAACACACCAGTATACTGCAGGTCGAGGGGGGTGTCTCGTGTACTGCCAGGGAGGAGGACAGTGTATGTGTCTGTCTGTTTTTGTCTTACTGTCTGTCTGTCTGTTTTTGTCTTACTGTCTGTCTGTCTGTTTTTGTCTTTCTGTCTGTCTGTTTTTGTCTTACTGTCTGTTTTTGTCTTACTGTCTGTCTATCTGTTTTTGTCTCACTGTCTGTCTGTCTGTTTTTGTCTTACTGTCTGTCTGTCTGTTTTTGTCTTATTGTCTGTTTTTGTCTTTCTGTCTGTCTGTTTCTGTCTTACTGTCTGTTTTTGTCTTTGTGTCTGATTCTTTGTGCGAGTCTCACTGTTCGTGTGTGCCTTACCTGCCTCTCAACTCTTCACGTCATACACTGCAAACGGGAGGAGATAGAGTCAAGGTACACGTGAAGAAGAAACTCGACTTATCATGGAAATTTCAAGGAGGAATATATATATTTTTTTTACCTGTCGAGGGAAACATGAAAGCGCTTGTATAAATTGATCCCCCCCCCCCCCACCCACCCCCTACAGGTGTGAATAATTTACCTGTGTGTTCTTGCCTGAGTTGCATCTTATTTTGGAGGGGTGAGGGGGGGGTAAGGGGGAGGTAGGAAGGTGTTATGGAGGGAGAGGGAGGTTAGAGGGTGTTATGGGAGGGAGAAGGGAGGGTATTAGGGAGAAGGGAGGGTATAGGTGAGGAGTTTTTGCTTAAGGGAGAATAAATTTGGTAAGTTTGGGAATCACGTGAAGATTAATCACCCTGGTTTATTGTTACACCTGATGATTGAACACTGTAATGCGACCTGAGGGGGAGAGAGAAAGAGAAGGGAAGAAGGGAGGAAGTTAACAAAAGAATTAAAGAAAGAAAGAGAGAAAGAAGGAAAGAAAGGAAGGAAGTTAACAAAAGAAAGAAAGAATGAAAAAGAAGGGAAGGAGGAAGGAAGTTAAAAAAAGAAAGAAAGAAAGAAAGAATGAATGAAAGAGAAGGAAGGAACATAACAAAAGAGAGAGAGGAAGGAAGGAAGGATATGTACGGTGGTAAAGAACGTCCTATATTGGTTAAGATTATTTTATGTGGAGGAGAAATTTATGTTAAGGAGAGTTTTATGTTAGAGAGAAGTTTATGTCCTTACCTAACCTAACCAGACAGAAACACCTGGATATTACTGTGTGTGTGTGTGTGTGTGTGTACCTGTAATATATAACCCTATAGAAATATCTCTACCTGTAATTTATACTTAAAATCTATACTTACATTTAACACTTCACAATATAGGAATTAATTTAACCTAATACTTAAAACTTATAATCTTACTTATGTGTTTACTTATGGGGGAAGAAAATCTTAAATTATAGAAGAAAAAAATTGAAGGGAAATATACGTATCATTCACCTATAATTTTCCTCCCGTGTTGTAAAATTTGCTTCTCACTCTTGGCTCGGGTGAGTGAGGCTGTGACGGTTGTGAGGGGGGGGGTGGGTATAAAGATGTGGTAACTGTGATATATGATGGTGTTATTATATACATTAGTTGGAGAATACTAGAGCCATGGTGAAGGCTGCTAGGACACACACACACACACAGTCACTCCTCTCCCTCCACCTTCCTTTCCTCTTCCTTCCTCTTCCTCCTCCTTCCTATTCCTCCTCCTCCCCCTTCCTCTTCTTCTTCCTGCCCTATATAATATCTCACAAATGTATTTCTATGATAAATACACCTATATATTATTCAACATACCTATCCTGAAGTTAAATATAGCCAAATAATACACATCTGGTCAATATCTAATACAATATAGTCATAGATATAGCAAACACCTCAACTATACTATTACCCAACAGAGGCCAGATGGTATATTAACGTGTGATATATTAATCTATATCATTGGTAATATAGACAGGGTGAAGCGTCATTAGTTCGTTCTATATATCGTACGGTAATATAGGTGATATATGCCTCTATCGCTTGATATATAAAGGATCAGCAGGAGGAAGTGATATATTAGTCTTCTATATATGATGGTACGTTGTGTGGTCTGGGAGGGTGATTGTGCTCTCTCTCTCTCTCTCTCTCTCTCTCTCTCTCTCTCTCTCTCTCTCTCTCTCTCTCTCTCTCTCTCTCTCAATGCTATAAATGTTGGTTATAAATTCATCTCTTTCTTATACAGCTAAATCACACATCTTCATCATTCGTATCTGTCAACATTCATCTCATATCCATCACAGGTAAAAAAAAAAAACACACACACACCTTTGTTATGAATCTCTCGTCTGTTACGTTACTTTTTAATTACCTGTTATGTCTGTTACGTGTGTGTGTGTGTTATTAGTGTGCTGTTACCTGCTGTGTGTGTGACTGTCTCCTGTTGTGACACTTTGGGCTTCCTGTTGTATTTTTGCTTCCCTTCTGTCTGTGTGTATTGATGTGTATGTGTTAGTATGTTTGTATGTATGTTGGGGCGTGATTGTGTGTGTGCGTGACTGTGAGCGTTTGCATGTTTATTTGTCTACTTATGTTTGTAAAGTGTAAACTGCAGATAATCATACACTCAGAGGGTCGCGTGTTGGTACTGTACACTCAAGGTCGTTTGTATTTCCTCATAAACGACGTCGTCACTATCACAGATTAAGCCAGGGTCGTACTAGAGAGGTTAGTCAGGGTCGTACCTAACCTAACCTAACCAAACTGTACTGTAAATGTAAAAAAAAAAAGAATCATTTACGTGACCCGAGTCTATGAACAGGTTGGTGAGCCTTGAAGGAGAGAAAGTGGGAGAGAGTTGACAGTTTGACGTAATAAGGAAGTTAATATAGTTCTGCTGGCTTCTGTAAATTGGTTATTGTTATGGTTTGTGGTGGTGGAGATGATGGTTGTTATGGTTGGTGGAGGTTGTTATGGTTGGTGTAGGGGTGGTGGTTGGTTGAGGGTGGTGGTGGTGGTGGTCAGGAAGTTTGGTTGAGGGGGTGGTGATTATGGTGGTGGTGGTTGAGGTTGGTGGTAGTGAGTCAGTCAACCAGAGAGCCATCCAACCAGTCAGTCAGTCAGCCAGCGAGCCAAGCCAGAGAGCCAGTCAGACAGAGAGCCAACCAGAGGCACAGATCCCCCGCCAGAGTGCCAGGAAACTTGATACCCCTGACGAATGGTTGTCCCGCTAAGAGTGCCACTGAGGGAACTATGAGTGCCACTGCGGTTTATTAATTTCCTGAACTGTTATTAATACCTGGAAGTTGTCACGTGAGGTAGTTTCAATTACTGATGACGTAATGACTCCTTACGTTGCTCCATCCTTCAATAGTGAGAAAGTTACGTGTTAGAGCCATTAAAAACACGACACACACACACACACACACACTTACGTCACACACACACACCCAAGAGCCATTCTAATATAACGTAACTTAATGTGTGGTAGCTTTTAAAATTCTCTACATAGTTAAGGTATCTGGTGGACCTCTGTGGCTCTGGTGGATTTCTGTAGCTCTAGTGGATCTCTGTGGCTCTAGTGGATCTCTGTGGCTCTTGTGGATATCTGTGACTGGTGGATATCTGTAGCTCTGGCGGATCTCCATGACGCTACTGGATCACCGTGGATCAAACAAGATCATGAAACATAACATTAATCACAGAGCCTCAACCACAGTAACCTTGAAGGCTGAAACTCGGAACAATCTTGAGTTTTGGCTGGGACTGTGAGACGCTACCTGTCCATCCCACCGCTAATTGGACTTTCCGCCGTGACTTACCAACTAGAATTTACCTCATGACAAACTCCAGGAATTAATTTGGCGGTCTCATACTTGAGATAAATTTCTATTTTCATTATAATTTTTTTTTCTTGTTACTGAGAATTGGTTATCTATCCGGCTTACGTTTTCCGTCTTGCTGGGGTTAAGGCATTGTATTGAAGGGGTTTTAAGTCTTAGCAATGCCCCCAGGAGTCACACTAATGCCCCTAGGAGTCACACTAATGCCCCCAGGAGTCACCATAATGCCCCAAGAGTAACGCTAATACCCACGAGAGTCACATTAATGCCCTAAAAGTCACATTAATGCCCTAAATGTCATACTAATGCTCTAAGAGTCACACTAATGCCCTAAGAGTTACAGAAATGTCCCTAGGAGTCACACTAATGCCCCCAAGTCACATTAATGTCCGCAAGAATCACACTAATGCCCTAGGAGTTACATTAATGCCTCAAGAGTCACACTAATGCCCCCAAGAGCCCCCCTAAACAAGATGGAGACGACCAGAAGCAAAGTGTGTTGTGTTTGTTGCTGATTGACTCGGAGGTATGAGGGCTTATAATCGCTTACCTTGCCGGGAGTTAATCTTTATGTTGTGCTTAACGAGACACTTCAATATGAGTGGTTGCTGACGGTGTGGTGTTGTGGGGGCGGTGGGGGGTAGTTGTGGGGTGTGGGGGGGGTAGTTGTGGGGTGTGGGGGGGTAGTTGTGACTAGTGGGAGGGGAAAGGTCATCTCATCTTAACGTGTTTAGTCCAGGATTTAGGTTAGGGTTGGATTGGATAGGTTAGCATTTGGATGTCTAATCTTCAGGTGATATATTTGTATTAAAAGACGTAACTGTAGTTGTTGTTTAGAGAGAGAGAGAGAGAGAGAGAGAGAGAGAGAGAGAGGATGGATGGATTACCCGCACTAATGGAAAAGATAACTTAATGGATTTCTGTAAATCTCTCTTCTCTTGTCTTCTCTTCTCTTCTCTTCTCTTGTCTTCTCTTCTCTCCTCTTCTCTCCTTTATTGCTGCCCCTTTCATCAGTGTCCCTTTTATTACCTCCCTACTTCTATATCCTTCCTTTATTACCCTCTTCTCTATCTCCCTTTTATTACCCTCTTCTCTATTTTACCCTTTATTCTCTCTTTCTTCTCTGTCTCTTCTCTATCTCTCCTCCTCTTACTCCTCCTCGTCTCCTCCTTCTTCCCCTGCCTCCACTCCTCCTCCTTCCCCTCCTTCACCCCTCCTCTCCCCCCTCCTACACCCCACCCTCTCCCCCCTCCTACACCCCACCATTGGCCCTTTCTCCTCCTTCACCCCCTCCTCTCCCCCCTCCTACACCCCACCCTCGTTTGTCATGATCATCTGTACCCCCCCTCCCCCCCCCACCACTCGTCCTTCACAGCTGCTGTTCTTTTCATTGCTGTTGTTGCTACTGTTTTTGTGCATCTGTTATTGCTGTTGCATTTGTTGTTAAGTCGGTCATGATGTATTTGTTGTGGTTGTTCTTGTTGTTGTTTTTGTTTGGGTTTTTCTTGTTAGTGTTGTTATTGTTGCTGTTTTTGTTATTGTTGATACATTTGTTGTTGTTTTCTCAAGACGGTGTTTCCCCAGGACCATATTTTCCCCAGGACCATATTTTCCCCAACACCATACTTCCACAAGGCCATTTTACCCCAAGACCATGTTACTCCAGGGCCATATTTCCCCCCACGGCCATTTTTCCCCCTGGGCCATTTTCCCCGCCGCTGTCCTCAGAAGCTTTAGAGAGACGCCCGTGACTTTTCAAGGGACGACAGCTGCTGTTCGAGTTTTTGCTGTGTGTTCTGTTCCCACGCTGTGTCAGTTTATCCCCACCTCCTTGTTTTCTTTAGTCTACCCCGTAATGCTGTGGAGGACTGCTGTGGGGGAGTGCTGTGTGCTGTGGGGGAGTGCTGTGTGCTGTGGAGGAGTGCTGTGTGCTGTGGAGGAGTGCTGTGTTCTGTGGGGGAGTGCTGTGTGCTCTGGGAGAGTGCTGTGTGTTGTGGGGGAGTGCTGTGTGCTGTGGGGGAGTGCTGTGTGCTGTGGGGAGTGCTGTGTGCTGTGGAGGAGTGCTGTGTGCTGTGGAGGAGTGCTGTGTGCTGTGGGGGAGTGCTGTATGCTGTGGAGGAGTGCTGTGTGCTGTGGGGGAGTTGAGTTGTAATGCTGTGTGTGTGTGTTGATTTTGTCAATTTAACTAGCGATGGGAAGTATTTTTATGAATATTTTGTGATGGTATTTGTATAAAAGATTAGACACCCCCAGCTTATTTCACCTGAAGCTTAGACACCCCAGCTTATTTCACCTGAAGCTTAGACACCCCAGCTTATTTCACCTGAAGCTTAGACACCCCAGCTTATTTCACCTGAAGCTTAGACACCCCAGCTTATTTCACCTGAAGCTTAGACACCCCAGCTTATTTCACCTGAAGCTTAGACACCCCCAGCTTATTTCACCTGAAGCTTAGACACCCCAGCTTATTTCACCTGAAGCTTAGACACCCCCAGCTTATTTCACCTGAAGATTAGACACCCCAGCTTATGTCACCTGAAGATTAGACACCCCAGCTTATGTCACCTGAAGATTAGACACCCCAGCTTATTTCACCTAACCTAATTTAACACGTGTTGTAAACGTGTTAACCAATCCATTCCAGCTGCATCCATGACATCATAAACTGCTTGACCTTTCTGCTAGTTACAGTTCCTCTCTCTCTCTCTCTCTCTCTCTCTCTCTCTCTCTCTCTCTCTCTCTCTCTCTCTCTCTCTCTCTCTCTCTGTATGTGTTTGTATGTAGAAATATATGTGGAGTGTATGTGTATAATGTGTTAGCAAGTGTGGATACAACATACAGACAGACAGAGAGACAGACATACAACAGACACACAGATAGATAGATAGATAGATAGATTGACTGATAGATAGATAGATAGATAGATAGACACACAAAAAGAGAATGACAATCAATCAGAGAGCACACACACACACACAACACACACACACACACACACAACACACACACACACACCCACACAACACACACACACACACACACACACACAACACCCACACAACACACACACACACACAACACACACACACACACACACAACACACACACACACACACAACACACACACACACACACACAACACACACACACACACACACACAACACACACACACACACACACCACATAACACACACACACACACACACACACAACACCCACACAACACACACACACACACAACACACACACACACACACACAACACACACACACACACACACACACACACACACACACCCACACAACACACACACACACACAACACACACACACACACACACCCACACAACACACACACACACACACACACACACAACACACACACACACACACACACACACACACCCACACAACACACACACACACACACACACACAACACACACACACACACAACACACACACACACACAACACACACACACACACACACACACAACACCACACAACACACACACACACACAACACCCACACAACACACACACACACACACAACACACACACACACACACAACACACACACACACACACACACACACACCCACACACACAACACCCACACAACACACACACCCACACACACAACACCCACACAACACACACACCCACACACACAACACACACACACACACACACACAACACCCACACAACACCCACACAACACACACACCCACACACACACAACACCCACACAACACACACACAACACACACACACACACACACACAACACCCACACAACACACACACCCACACACACACAACACCCACACAACACACACACACACACACACAACACCCACACAACACACACACACACACCCACACAACACACACACACCCACACAAGTCATTCCCTCCCTGGTTAAAAGCAACTCATTCACATGTTCCTCTTTAACAGCCAGTGCCCTTGAATAGCTCATTAGCTCAGGTGAACACAGGTGAGCTGATGATCTGGTGTAGCTCTCCGGGTCGTGATACTTGAAGGTTCTTACGGTGAATTTTACTCGTTTGTGGATTCATGACGCGCACGTATATGTTAAGGCAATGGTAATAGGTACACAAAATGGCGTTAATATTGGCTTGTGACTCTAATTGGTTCATTAATTGGTTATGAGTTAAGGGAGATATTTAGTTGATGATTGTCTTAATGTATTTAAACTTAACCTAACCTAATCTAACCCTAACCTAAACCTAACCTAAGCTAACCTAAACTAACCTAAGCTTTGTAAGTTATTTTAGCTGTGGTAAAGTGGAGATGTGGGAAGGTGGCTCTGACTGACTCACTTAAGCTACGACACAGAGATGAGGGCGTGAGTTATAGGTGTGGGTGGGTGTGTAGTGGGAGGGTGTGTTGTGTAGGGGGAAGGTGTGTTGTGTAGTGGGAGGGTACTATGTAGGGAGAAGATGCTGTGAGGGGCTGTGGTATACTGTGAGGGGCTGTGGTATGCTGTGAGGGCTGTGTTATGCTGTGAGGGGCTGTGGTATGCTGTGAGGGCTACAGGAGGGAACGTGTAGAGGCTAATGGTGGATATTGAACTCTTGTCTCTACGCCCTTGTGACTCTTACTGTCGTCTCATTACCTGTGTGTGTGTGATTTTCTTTGGTGGTGTGTGACTTGCCAGATATAATATGAGATGGAGGAGGAGGAAGAGGAAAAGTAAGACGAGAAGAAGGAGTAGGAGGAGAAGGACAAGGAAGGAAGGACTCCTGGATGCTTCGTGGCGTCCGGCCAGGAGGTCACGCCCCCTTGTCCTTACTGCGTCCTCCCCTGCTCTCACCTCATTCTCTCCTCTATCTCCTCCTCCTCCTTCTTCTTCTCCTCTTCTTTCATCTCCTCCTCCTCCTCCCCCTCCCCTCCTTCTTCCCCAGGGGTGCGTAATCTTCAGGTGAACCAGAATGAAATAAATTCTCCTTTATCATAAATCTAGTTTAATTTTTTGGTTTTAAGTCGCGTTGGCCATTAATAATTCGGAGGAGGTCCATAACTGAGGCGTTCCAGATGAAATTCCAGGATTCAAAGATTCCAGGATTCCAGGGAGACCTTTGATGATTATGTTTTCTATGGGCTGCAGGGAATGTCTTGATGCTGAGCCTTCCATCCATCTGCCTTTATTGTGTGTGTGTGTGTGTGTGTGAGCATAAAAGGTGACGAATCCCGTATTTGCCTCCTTGATACATTCTAAGCAGGTAATAACCTCCTACCTGTTCTAATTAACCTGAACACAGAGGCGTCAACAGGAACAAGCACCCCCCCCCCCTCACACACCCAAGCCTTTCACATTTACGAGTCAACACACGACATTAGATACCTGGACCTGACCTACACACACACACACACATTGAAATAGAACTGGTATATCTGTTTAAGTATTTACAACAAGCTAGTGGTTATATTCCTAGTACTAGCTCACACAATATGCTAGTATATACCCCACAACAGCTCCTCAACCAAGATTCGAACTTAAGATCACAAGTTGACCTACTCAGTGTAATAACCACTCCACCACCAGTACTTCAAGTCAATTCATTATCAAGTTAGAAATTATTACAGGACACCTAACTCCTCTCGTCACTGAAGTTACTGATGCCATCTGGTGAACTGTGAATTCTCTACTGGCCTAGTTAGTTCTTGTACGATTTTTAAGTTGTATTATCTGTATACCCACGGGGTGATAGATGTATTTGTTCCGTGTATTAATGTACTGTGGTGTTATTGGTATGTGGAGTATGTTGTTGTTTGTGTTGGTGTGTGGAGTATGTTGTTGTTTGTGTTGGTGTGTGGAGTATGTTGTTGTTTGTGTTATTGTCACGTTGGTTGTTGAGGGATTGTTATTATTATCTGTTCATAGACGTGAGCTCCCAGGGGCGTCTCTTACCTGCAGGCAGTATAATGCAGCCTCCCAAGGGCACATGTCAGCCCCACACGCCGCCCTCAGCAAGAAAACTGGTTTGTTGCCTTTGTGTGGCGCAACCCTGTGGGCGTGTGTACACTGGGGCCCGGTTGTACGTGTTGGGGCCCCCAGGCTACATATAGTAGTGCATTGGGGTCCGGTTGTATCTGAAGGCTCACTCAGGATGCATGAGGGTCAAGTCTGATTGCAGGATGAAGTGTATGTTCGCCGCTACAGTGTTATGCTGCCACAAGGTGTACACTAGACACTAGCTGTGGTCGAGGATTTGTACACCTTCAGGGGCCATAGTGTACATCTGTAGGATCTATAGTGTACAGCAGAAACACCTGTAGAATATATGCACACCTGTACAATATTTTGACCCCTACCCTACCCTACCCCACCCCACCATACCCTACCCCACCATACCCTACCCCAAGGATATTATACGCAAAGAACAGTCATTACGCCAAGAGGTACGCAAAATAGGTGCATAGTCGACAAAATGAGTATTTGCGTCTTGCTGCCACAGTTGTTGACCTGAGGGCGAGCTGTGACGTTCGTTCGTGAAATATTTCTTACAACTGAAGCATTGAGAAAGCAACTGACTGTCTCACCTTCAACCATCACACAAACATAGGAAAAAAATGGCTTTAAAAGTGCATCAAGACTGTAGTTTAAGTTAATGTCAGATCGTATTAATAGTAGTAGGAGTAAAAATTGATTGTCCGGATAACTAAGAATGCGGACAGTGCTGCGTTGCCAAGTATTAAACGTGCTGGGGGAAAGTGGAGGTGTTTTTCACGACGTGGTGTCCCGGGTGACCGTCAGGGCGGCAACAGTGTACATGACCACCACCACCAGCCTCCCGACACCACCAACACCACGTCACCCGCAACCACAAACCCGCAACCACAAACCCGCAAACCACAAACCCGCGAACCACAAACCCGCGAACCTTTAACCCTGAGAGAAAAATCGTGAATTTAAAGCAAAACAGGATTTTCTGGGGTCTGTTTTCTTCCCTTCGGATCATCAGTGGTGTCTTGTGTAGGGGAATTTTGCGAGTAGAGAAATATTTGTGGGAGTAAACAGAGGTGGGTTGTTGGCTTCGTCTAGCCTGGCTTTAGACTGACTCCACCACCACTCTCTCTCTTCTCTCTCAAGTCTCTCGTCTCTCTCTCTCACTCCTCACCGCTCAGGCCTTGTTTTGTTGTGACGTCATCGGTATCTGAGGACGGGAATTCCTGCATATTTGAATGTTTTTTTGGTTTCATTTATACTCTATTTAATTATATTTAACTGAATAAACTTAACAAAATAATTAGGTTCAGTTATTTACATGAACTTAAGATCATTGGTGTAGGTTTAAGTTTAATAAATCCAGATCTTTACTAGTTTGTATAACACTTCTCGGGGGTGAAGAATGCGGGTGGGCAGTGGCCTTTACGACACACACTCAGACCTCTGTGTTGGGACATAACATCTGAGTCTGCCCAGTGCTTGTCTTTACTCTGTGTCTCTTGAAGATCACTCTGTTGGGAGAATAAACTCATTGTCACTGTTTATATAGAACGGATGTATATATTTTGTTCAGATTTATATATATTGTGTTAATGTGGTTGTTTTCCGAAGTGTCGTGATTTGTTTTTGTTTTTTATACGTGTACTTATCATGTCCTGTGCAGTCATAATATTTATTTGTCAGAAATGCGAACAAAAACGAACGCATCATTTAGACAACTAAATAATTAAGTAAGATAACATAATTATAGCTTTTTTTATATTTGCGTTATATTTTATATTTTAGCTCCATCTTAATTTTCCTGTGACGTAATAGAGTTTAAACAGATTTTCTTTTTTATAGTAAATACGAACACTTTATGTACTACCGATAACCTATTGCCAATTATTATATTTTTCTTAATTAAATTAGTGTTTTTCAGGGCAATTCGTGCGACTGAAAGAGTAAAAAAAATAATGATAAAACAAAGAAACCTAATTAATTGAATGTCAGTGGAATTCTTTTAGGTATTAATAAAATCCTCAAAAAGCCTTGACGCGGTAAAAAACAATATAAGAATAGCCCACACGTATTGGTGTAGTGTCAGATGTTGCCCCAAGATACAACAACAACATAAATGTCGCTTTCTACATTAATATGACATTGTTGTGGTGTTTTTACAAGTCTTTTATAGCTGAAACTGAATTATATCCAGAATGAGAGGAATTTTTTTCAGTATTGGAACCCAGATAATCACACGTAGATAGAAATTTATATTAAAACAATACCTCTTTGATGACCACTAATGATGTAGAGTTATTCTGTTATTTGTGATTTATTAAAAGATGGGTTAAATTATTAATATTATTACGGGTTTAAAGTTCTTCCTTATAGACAGACAAACAGAGAGACAGTAGAACAGACAGATACAGAGGGCAGAAAAACAAATAGAATACATACAGACAAGACAGGTAGACAGACAAAAAGACATGGAGATAAGAGATACATACAGACAGCACCTAGCACACGCCCATGATAACAGACAATGCCCCTCGAGTGAGTCTTCCTCTCCATAAGATAACACCAATTAAACTTCCTCCTCTTTCTTATTTCAGGGTTGTGGCGCCGTGACTCTACCACACCGGTGAGTAGAAAGTTGAGTCAAAGTTTGAGTCTTAGGTGACTCAAAAGTGTGTTGTGTGAATCAAGAAGTTTTTGGTTTATCTTGATAAGTCAGGTAAGTTTTGGTCTCATAGCGCCACGTAGCTCCTAGCGGCCGGGGTGTGAGTTACTATGTACCATAAACACAACAGCAGCGCCACGTAGCTCCTAGCGGCCGGGGTGTGAGTTACTATGTACCATAAACACAACAGCAGCGCCACGTAGCTCCTAGCGGCTGGGGTGTGAGTTACTATGTACCATAAACACAACAGCAGCGCCACGTAGCTCCTAGCGGCCGGGGTGTGAGTTACTATGTACCATAAACACAACAGCAGCGCCACGTAGCTCCTAGCGGCCGGGGTGTGAGTTACTATGTACCATAAACACAACAGCAGCGCCACGTAGCTCCTAGCGGCCGGGGTGTGAGTTACTATGTACCATAAACACAACAGCAGCGCCACGTAGCTCCTAGCGGCCGGGGTGTGAGTTACTATGTACCATAAACACAACAGCAGCGCCACGTAGCTCCTAGCGGCCGGGGTGTGAGTTACTATGTACTATAAACACAACAGCAGCGCCACGTAGCTCCTAGCGGCTGGGGTGTGAGTTACTATGTACCATAAACACAACAGCAGCGCCACGAAGCTCCTAGCGGCCGGGGTGTGAATTACTATGTACTATAAACACAGCAGCAGCGCCACGTAGCTCCTAGCGGCCAGGGTGTGAGTTACTATGTACCATAAACACAACAGCAGCGCCACGAAGCTCCTAGCGGCCGGGGTGTGAGTTACTATGTACTATAAACACAGCAGCAGCGCCACGGAGCTCCTAGCGGCTGGGGTGTGAGTTACTATGTACCATAAACACAACAGCAGCGCCACGTAGCTCCTAGCGGTCGGGGTGTGTGTTACTATGTACTATAAACACAACAGCAGCGCCACGAAGCTCCTAGCGGTCGGGGTGTGAGTTACTATGTACCATAAACACAACAGCAGCGCCACAAAACTCCTAGCGGCCGGGGTGTGAGTTACGATGTACTAAAAGGAAAATATAAGGAGGAATTTAAGGCTGTATGTTGTTCAGAGTCGAGCGCCACGGGGTTCTAGAGGCCGGGTGTGAGCTACGATCAAATATAAGCCCGGTTTATTTCACCTGAATGTTAACCACCCTAACCTAACCTAATCCAACCCTCTAGGTAGTGTTAAGGTTTCTAATCACCAGGTAAAATAAGCTTGGGTGTCTAATCTACAGTTGATACAATAAATTTAATGTACCGAAGTGTGGCCGAGGCAAACGGACAGTACGGACGAGACAGACACTGGCGGGCCGTCACGGATGAAAATAAACACTGCCAGACTGACCGTGGACACTGACCAACCTTGGCAAACTCCACGTGTATGCGGGCCACGCACACCATGACGACAGTTTAGTACCCATCCCAGTGCTGGTTTGTGGTTTAATGTAGATTGGTCTTGGTTTAATGCCTCAGGGTTGGTTTAATATGATGGTTTATACTGTTGAGTTGGGTTAGGTGATAAGTGAAGTTCGGTTAGGTTAAGTATAATTAGTAAAGCTCCTGTCTGTCTGTCTCTGTGCAGGAGAGTGACGGTTGATGGGAGGAGGAACCGTATACGTGACGCTGGAAATAGACCAATCAGCACCCATCACTCCCGCATAAACGTGGATTATGCCCAAAATTAAAGCCAGCGAGGTGCATCAGGCGAGACAAGACAAGATTAGTCAATCATGTCAATTCATGTCAAGACAAGACAAGACAAGTCGCTTCATATTTTTTTAAGTTTTAGAGTTTGGGAACATCTTTCAGAGTCTAAACTGAACTCATCTGGAAAATAACCGCCTTGAACCCCTTGAGTACGACGACATAGCCTCCTGAGTACGATGACTTAACCCCTTTAACCTAACCTCCTGAGTACGATCACCTAAACCCTGAGTACAATAACCTAACCCCTTGAATATATTGACAACCTTTCTCCTCATCTCCTGACAGCTGACGTTTATGTTAGATCGAGTGGCTGTCAGCTAGGTAGAGGCAGCATTATATCAGCTGTCAGTGTACTTAGTCTTGATTGGGTTTTAACTTTCAGTATTGTGGTGACAGGAATTTCTTATCTCTGTTATCTTCAATGTAAATTTTAACTGCGTATTTTTCCTCTTTATTTTTTATTTTTATATGTGGGTGCTCAAGACGTGTGAAATTTGTATATACTGCCGTTTTCTTTTTCTAGTATGGATATAAAGAACGTGTAAATTCCCTATGAGATCCCAGAACATGTGAATCCAGCCTTTGTTTTCCTTCTTACAATCCCGGTGCTCAAAACGTGTGAATTTCCTGCTTATTCTTTTTTTTTCCTAGTATGAGCATAAATAACGTATAAATTCCTTATAAGATCCCAGAACATGTGAATCTACTCTGTGTTTTTCTTCTTACAATCCCGGAGCTCAAGACTTGTGAATTTTGGCATCTAGGCCCTCCTCTGTCTTGGTCCCTCATCCGTGTGAAACAAACAACATGGCAGCCTCAAGCCCTGGGGATTGTGGGCGTCCAGAAGGGGATTTTACACCCTGACACACCTGTAGATACCAGAACCTGGAATTAGTGTTGCTGGGGAGTTTGTGGTGTGTTGCTGAGGGAGGTTTATGTATTGCTGGGATGGATTGTGTTGTGTTGCTGAGGGGTAGGATTGTGTTGCTGAGGGGTGGGGCTTGTGTTACTATATTGGTGTTGTATTGCTAGGGATGGTGTTGTATTGCTAGGGATGGTGTTGTATTGCTGGGGAGGAGCTTATACTAGTGCGGATGAGTGCATGTTAATGGGGAGATAAACGTTGATGAGGACCGTCTGAATATGGGGGATATTAGCATTGATGGGGGAGTATGTATGAGGAATTTAATACGTCTCCTCATCATCTCTCTCCCCAGAACAAAACTTTCTGGCCTGAGAATATCTTAAGAATGTTAATTGCATGGTGGAATGATTTGCAAGAGAAGTTTGTTGAAGAAAGGTAATACATTTTTCTGCGCTCTCTCTCTCTCTCTCTCTCTCTCTCTCTCTCTCTCTCTCTCTCTCCGATTCTAATATATTTTAAGGGCAGGGAGAATGGAAATAAAAGGAGGATGGAAGGGGGAAGGGAAGGGAAGCATGAAGAGTGGAGAAGGTGAAGGGAGAGGAAAGAAGATAAGAGAGGAGAGGAGGGGAAGAAGGGTGATAATTTCTTCTTCTTTTTTACTTGTAGGGTCGTTCCCCAAGGGGTGATATGGGGACCTTTTTATGTTGGGTATAATGAGGGAAAATGAGTGATGAGGTGGGCTAGTTGGCTCGAATTTAGGAAGGTCGCCAGCCTCACTCACTCACTCACTCACTTATTCACTCACTTATTCAGTCACTCACTCACTCATTCGTTCATTCATTCACCCACTCACTCACTCATTCACCCACTCATTCATTCACTCACTCACTTACTTACTCACCGAGACGCATAACTCGTGAGGTTATCTTCAGATGGCCTCCAACCTCACCCATAACCCATTTGAGGAAGGAACTGGACTGTGAGGTTGGGAGGCTCGGCTCCGTGAGGTCAGTGGCTTCATGTTGCTTCATCTTAGTGAGGAAATAAAGTGTAAGGTTTTGCTCCCATTAATCTCATGAGGTCGCTGGTCTTAGACGGTCTTATCTCAGTGAGGAAAGGGTGAGGAAGGGAAGAGAGGGAGGGAGGGGTGACGAGAAAGGGAGAGGAGAGGGTGGGGAGCAGTGGGGGTGACGAGGAGGGGAGAGGAGAGGGTGGGGAGCAGTGGGGGTGACGAGGAAGGGAGAGGAGAGGGTGGGGAGCAGTGAGGGTGACGAGAAAGGGAGAGGAGAGGGTGGGGAGCAGTGAGGGTGACGAGGAAGGAGAGGGGTAGGGAGAGGGTGGGGAGCAGTGGGGTTGACGAGGAAGGGAGAGGAGAGGGTGGGGAGCAGTGAGGGTGACGAGGAAGGGAGAGGAGAGGGTGGGGAGCAGTGGGGGTGACGAGGAGGGGAGAGGAGAGGGTGGGGAGCAGTGGGGGTGACGAGGAGGGGAGAGGAGAGGGTGGGGAGCAGTGAGGGTGACGAGGAAGGGAGAGGAGAGGGTGGGGAGCAGTGGGGGTGACGAGGAAGGGAGAGGAGAGGGTGGGGAGCAGTGGGGGTGACGAGGAAGGGAGAGGAGAGGGTGGGGAGCAGTAGGGTTGACGAGGAAGGGAGGGGTAGGGAGAGGGGGTGACGAGGAAGGGGGTGGGTAGGGGGTGTAGTAGTGACGTATTAACAACATTCAGTAAAAGTTATGAAGACTCGGCAAGTTTGTTCTAAATTACTGACAACACGTTTAGAGAAGTTTAGCCTCTACGGTCTCGTCTCGCTCGTGGTCTCGTCTCACCATGGTCCCGTCTCACCATGGTCTCGTCTCATCCGTGGTCTCGCTGCGCTCTGGTCTCGCTTCACCATAGAATAGACAGACATCTCCCCCAGGGTGTCTCAAAAGCCAACATAGACAGGAGAAAGAGAGAGAGAGAGAGAGAGAGAGAGAGCTACTGGTGACAGCTGCTGGTCTTGGGGTAGTTTGAGGAGTAACAGGAGAACATCCAGTGTGCTGTTTCTTCACCACATTCTTTCTTCTTTCTCTTTTATTGTCATTTCTTCTCTAATTCCATTTGTCTCAGTAAAAACAAATGCCGAAGGAGGTTAATTGTTTTTATGTGTCATGTTGAGAGTCATCAGTTCCTCCTTCGTGATACTCTTTTGTTTTTTTATTGTGTTTCTGTCGTTTATTGTGATTGTGTCATTGATTGTGATGCGTTTTTGTTTTAATTTAGAATTTTCCTTTACCACCTCTGGCGCTGTGAAACTCCTATCTCTATAAATCTCTTTTTGGCTTTATATAACTCCTCTAGCTCTCTAAAACTCCTTCTGTTTCTATAAGACTCTTCTAGCCAGCGAGGAAGTCATTTATTTTACATACTAAGAGACATCAAACATTTCTTCATGACATCCTTCTGACGTTTATAGTGACAATCTCTTTTAGTCTTTCTCCTCTTGATGACTCCGTAAACTCAGTGGTCATGAGAGACGAGTTTTACATACCAAGATCCCTCAAATTTCTCTCTTCATAAAACCCTTTTCCTTCTCTCTCTCTCGTTTATCATGTCTTTTTCTCTTTTACATCCTGGCTTCGTAAAAGAAATATATCCTTGAATAAAAAAAAAGTCCAGGATTTTGCATATTAGAGACATAACGTTTTTTTGTGGTGTTTATTTGTACGTTTTTGTGGTTTTATTTTTTACTCCTGGTGGTCATCTTTTGAACTACTTTTACTCCTGGTGGTCATCTTTTGAACTACTTTTACTCCTGGTGGTCATCTTTGGAACTGCTTTTACTCCTGGTGGTCATCTTTTGAACTACTTTTACTCCTGGTGGTCATCTTTTGAACTACTTTTACTCCTGGTGGTCATCTTTGGAACTGCTTTTACTCCTGGTGGTCATCTTTTGAACTACTTTTACTCCTGGTGGTCATCTTTTGAACTGCTTTTACTCCTGGTGGTCATCTTTTGAACTACTTTTACTCCTGGTGGTCATCTTTTGAACTGCTTTTACTCCTGGTGGTCATCTTTTGAACTACTTTTACTCCTGGTGGTCATCTTTTGAACTACTTTTACTCCTGGTGGTCATCTTTGGAACTGCTTTTACTCCTGGTGGTCATCTTTTGAACTACTTTTACTCCTGGTGGTCATCTTTTGAACTGCTTTTACTCCTGGTGGTCATCTTTTGAACTGCTTTTACTCCTGGTGGTCAACTTTTGAACTTCTTTTACTCCTGGTGGTCATCTTTTGAACTGCTTTTACTCCTGGTGGTCATCTTTTGAACTACTTTTACTCCTGGTGGTCATCTTTGGAACTGCTTTTACTCCTGGTGGTCATCTTTGGAACTGCTTTTACTCCTGGTGGTCATCTTTTGAACTACTTTTACTCCTGGTGGTCATCTTTGGAACTGCTTTTACTCCTGGTGGTCATCTTTTGAACTACTTTTACTCCTGGTGGTCATCTTTTGAACTACTTTTACTCCTGGTGGTCATCTTTTGAACTGCTTTTACTCCTGGTGGTCATCTTTTGAACTACTTTTACTCCTGGTGGTCATCTTTGGAACTGCTTTTACTCCTGGTGGTCATCTTTGGAACTGCTTTTACTCCTGGTGGTCAACTTTTGAACTTCTTTTACTCCTGGTGGTCATCTTTTGAACTGCTTTTACTCCTGGTGGTCATCTTTTGAACTACTTTTACTCCTGGTGGTCATCTTTTGAACTACTTTTACTCCTGGTGGTCATCTCTTGAACTACTTTTACTCCTGGTGGTCATCTTTTGAACTACTTTTACTCCTGGTGGTCATCTCTTGAACTACTTTTACTCCTGGTGGTCATTTTTTCAACTACTCGTACTCCTGGTGGTCATCTTTTGAACTTCATTTACTCCTGGTGGCCATTTTTTGAACTACTGAAGAAGATAGAGGAGGAGGGTAGTTTTTTGTTATTTTTTTACCCCCTGGCTGGTGTGATGAAGACGAGGCGGGCCATCTAGCTAGCCAACTAGTCTCATATTCCCAGGGGATGTTTTTTGGGGTAGACGGTGTTGGGTGGGGACGTACAGCTGTTTGGGAAGAGAGTATGACAGTGTGTGTGTGTGGTGAGGTTCCTAACAATGCCATGTGCAACCAAGCTTCTGTCTGTAGGAGGGAAGGATATTTGGTTATGAAGGAACGACGTGTGAGGGCTAGGGTACCTGTAGGAGGGAAGGAGTAGGAGCAGTAGGAGTGTCATCTTAGCACCAGCGACCCCAGCAATCCTTCTTGTCTAGGTGTCAATGACAGCCTAATGGCACCCGGGGAGGAACAGTGGTGCCAGACGTAGGGTAAAAACCTCTCCCTGGGACGGTGACTTTCTGTGTGTGTGTGTGTGTGGAGGAAATTAAGGATGGATCTTCGGTGCTTAGGTTAGGAACATATCTAGGGAAAGTATCAGGAGGTGGTAGGGATAAAAGGTGTTGTGAACTGAGAGTTAGGGACGAAATTTTGTGATTTAGGGAAAAATATACAGGACTGGGAGAGGTGACTTGGTTTTAGGGGAAATTATTGTGATTTAAGGGAAAGGGAAGACCCGGAGGAGGGATTTAGGGGATTAAGGGTGTTGTCAGCTGGAGGTCCTGTGATCAAGGAGGATTTATAAGAGGATTTAGCTGAGGGATGATGGATTAGGGGCGATGGGAGTCGTGGTGAGAGTCAGGGATAGAGAACAACTATTGTCCAGGATTAGGTTAGGTTGGGCTACTAGAAGGTGTGTGTTAGGGATAATTTATATTGTGGGTAAGGATTATTTAGGGAAATCCTGTAATTAGGTATGATTAGATCGTCTTAGAATTAGATTTTAGACAGGTATGGTAGTTAAGTCAATTAGAATTAGATTTTAGACATGTGTGTTAGATTAATTATATTTAAGAAATCTTAATTATATATGTTCTCAGGTATATATACTTATACCAATTACTCCGATTACTGTATTAACCACACAGATTCTCAGGTAAAATAAATAATCACATAATTAATTAAATCGTTCCTACAGGTATCCAAAATTATACCAATCAAATTTAATCAGAGTATTAATTTCTCTCATTTATCCCTGGTATCTAGAATTAATTACTTTGACTCACTAATGAGGTCCTGGACTCAGTGGCTCTTCGGGTAAATCCCTTTTGATGAGGCGGCTAATTAGAGTAAATGTCCAGGTGTGGATATTCCTAGTCACCTTGAGGGACTGAAGGGTTAAGGTAGTGTTTATATAACCAGGTAAGAGTGTGATCATTTTCTGGGATACTGAGCTCACTCTTGGCTCTCTCTTCTCCCATGGTCGACGGGGCCTCAGGGGCTGAAAGTACATCAAAGTTATCTTATTTTTTCTTCTTCTAATATAGAGGGGGACGAACCAACCCCTGGAGAGAGAGAGAGAGAGAGAGAGAGAGAGAGAGAGAGAGAGCGAGCGCGCCTTCCCATTGTCGTGTCGTGCTGTGTCGTGCCGTGCTGTGTCGTGTCGTGCTGTGTCGTGCCGTGCCGTGCTGTGCCGTGCTGTGTCGTGTCGTGCTGTGTCGTGTCGTGTTGACGGAGATGACGTAGGGGGCCTTTATCGTCTCGGTGTTGGTAAGCGACGTCTTCCCATTCATACATATGACGTCACTTGGGGAGGGGGGACTGTCCGTGACCGACTGACGAGGAGAGCAGACAGTGGGGGAGAGTCTGCTGGTGACGGTGGTGTGTATGAGGGTATGTCTGCTGTATGTCTGGTGTATGTCTGGTGGTATGTTTGGTGGTATATCTGTACAGCACATGACAGTACAGCAGAACGTGGGAGGTCATGATCACACACACACACACACACACACACAACTTTCATGACGGCAGTAAAAAACAACTAGCAGAGAGTTAATGTGTTGGTGAGCGTTGTGTTACGTTTATTGTGTTATGGCTCATAGCACCCTTCCCACAGTCCCTTCCCACAGTCCCTACCCACAGTCCCTACCCACAGTCCCTTCCCACAGTCCCTACCCACAGTCCCTTCCCACATTACCCTCCCACAGTACCCCCTCCCAGTACCTTTCCCATAGCCCCCTCCCACAGTCCCCTCTCCCACAATACCCTCCCACATACAGCATCTACAATACAACAGACGCCATCTTCCAAATTTGAAATCTGACGTCTTCCCTCCCTCCTTCTCACCAACCTTGACCTAATAACTCAGATTTCCCAGCGACTTGAGAGTATTTCCATAATTTCCCGCCGCCATCGCCCAGAAATTATCTCCCAATGTCTCACAGGCACAAAGGGACAATAGCAACTCAGGTCATCCCCGTATGCTCAGAGCCTTACGATAATTTCTCCTGTCATGAAGTGTTAGAGATATAGACGTTAATGAGCTGGTGTACCTTAAGACCACACCACTACCACACTATCTCTCTACCACACCACCACGCTACCACACAACCACACCGTCACCACACACATCATAAGAGTACTTCTCATCCTGTCTAACACACACACACTGCAACGGAGATGGATGAAGGTCTCTCACTCCTCATCACTCCCTTCCCCCCTCCCCCACTCCCCCACCCCCTACCCTCCTCCCTTCCCCCTTCCCCTCGTTCCCATCTACCTGTCTCAGCCATCCCCTCAATCCTATGCAACTTCCCTCTCCTCCATGCAACCCCCCCCCACCCTCATCCCACCCCTATCCCACTCCCCTCACCCCTATCCCACTCCCCTCACCCCTATCCCACTCCCCTCACCCCATCCCACTCCCCTCACCCCTATCCCACTCCCCTCACCCCTATCCCACTCCCCTCACCCCTATCCCACTCCCTTCACCCCCATCCCCTCACCCCTATCCCACTCCCTCTCCTCTATTCATACCCTTCTCTCCCCCCCCCCCTGCAATATCTCCCCTCTCCCCCCCCCCTCAGTATCAGTGTCCGGCAGGGAGTGGTCAGTTAGGGTGGTAGTGGTGGTGGTTGGTGGGGTAGGTGGTAGAGGCCGGATGCCCCTCATGAACCGGTTAGCGCGTGCCGGATCTTGTCTGTCAGGTCAGATGAACGTATGGTGGTGTGGAATGTTGGGTGGTGAGGAGGAGATGTTGACCACTGCTATTACTACTGCTATTACTATTACGACTACTGCTATTACTACTGCTACTACTGCTATTACTATTACGACTACTGCTATTACTACTACTTTTTTATTTGTCCTCCAGCCTCTCCCAATAGCCACACCTTCGCCGCCATTTTATTACCTTAATATTAAATATCCTAATACATAAGTAGCTATCCTGGCTGTGTTGAGTTAGTTGAGCCGCAGATCTATGCGGCATTCAGTGACTGTAGCCTCATAGTCAATAACTGCAACTGTTGTCGGCTTTGGGGCCGATGCTCTCGTTCCCCTGAGGCCGAGCAAAGCCGACCTAAAGGGAGAGAAGGACAGTCGACATCTCATCCAGGCTGTAACATAACTTTTGGGCTGCTGCTTCTGTTCGGATAACACCTACTAACACTAATACTATTATTCGTATATTTTACCGTAGTTAGAAATATATAATAATTAGTATATACAAAACTTTTAAATTTAAAGTCCTATTAGCCGGCATAAAACATCCTGGAAAAAAAAACATGACTTACTAATGAGTTAAGTGTATGAACCCAAAGTGCTTTTAACAGGCACGTAACATCCTGGGGAAAAATTGAATATATTGATTATAGATTAAGTGTAGGAGCTAATAGAGCTTTTAACGTGTTTATGATGAGTTAAAGAGTTAAAGCGAATTAGTTACGATTAAGTGAATAAATGGTGCGTTATGTTAATGTCTTTTAACGGATTATATGGGAGAGTCCGTTATTTCGAGGCCAATTAGGTATGAAACCTCTATTTAACGGACTATATGGGAGAGTATGAGAGTATAGTCCGTTATATCGAGGTATGTTATATGTGAAACCTCCATTGATGTCCGTTAAATGGAGGGGCATTACAGTACCTATATTCAGGAGGTGGGACATACACCATACATAAAGGCGCCTCATTAACCCCCCCCCCCCCCATGTTTAAGGGGACACTGTGCCCCTATGGCAGAGAGTGACACCATTAAGGGATGTCAGTAAGGGGCACCACAGGAGGGGGCAGTAGAAGGGGGACGGTAGAAGGGAGGGGCAGTAGAAGGGGGCCGGTAGAAGGGGGGGCAGTAAAAGGGGGACGGTAGAAGGGGGGGGCAGTAGAAGGGGGGGCAGTAGAAGGGGGCCGGTAGAAGGGGGGGCAGTAAAAGGGGGGGCAGTAGAAGAGGTACTAGAGATAGGGGGACCACACACACACACACACACACACACAATTGCCACTAGGTGTACATATGTGTTGTGCAATCCGTCACCTACACTGTGGTGGTGCGGGCTAGCTTCCTCTTCCCTCTTCCTCTCTTCTTCCTCTTCTACTCTTCCTCATATTTCTCTTCTTCCTCTTCTCTTCTTCGATTCTTCCTCCTCTTCCCCTACCTACCCCTCTTCCTACTCCTATTCTTTCTCTACCACCCTCTCCCTACCTCTCCCCTGTTCCTTACTTTCTCTTTGTCCCTTTCTCTCCCTACCCTGCCCCTCCCTCCCTCCCTTCTCTCTCTCCCTCCCTTCCTCTCCCTCCCTCCCTCTCCTTCCCTCCCTCCCTCTCCTTCCCTCTCCCTATAACCACTCTTTTGTTCCCTGATATGACTCTTCACCGCGAGGGACTTAATTCCTGCAACGTTTTAAAGACCTTCCCTGTACTCTCTCTCTCTCTCTCTCTCTCTCTCTCTCTCTCTCTCTCTCTCTCTCTCTCTCTCGTAAAGATAAAACACCCTACGTATCGCTTCCCGCATTCCTCCCCTAAATTCCAAAGCATAGTATCAAAAAATCGTAAATTCCTCGATTCTCTTTGGGTTTACTATGATATTTTTTTTTTTCAGTTCGGTTAAACCACAAGTGAGTGATGCCTGCAGAAGTACCTCACCCCCCCTCACCCCCCACCCCCTCACTCCCCCCTCACCCCCCTCACTCCCCCCTCACCCCCCCACCCCCCCTCCGAGCTGGTGAAGTGAGGAAGTGAGTCTCCGTCTCTTTATCACTCTTTAAACCTGATGACGAAGAGGGGGGGGGGGAGGGAGGGAGGGAGGGGGGCGATGATGGGAAGGAGGAACTAAAAGGGAGAGTAAATTGGGTGGGATAAAGTGAATTGAAGGAAGAGGAGAGGTAGAGGGAGAATAAATTGATAGGGAAAGAGGAGGGAGGGTAATTTAGGAGGGACAGAGAAGGGAGAGTAAATGAGGGTGAAGGAAAGGAGAGAAGAGGGAGAGTGGGCTTGGGTTGGCTAGGAGTGGGTTGAGGGTGGGTTTAGAGTGTGGGCTAGAGGTATACTGGGGTGGGTCGAGGGTGGGTTAAGGGTGGGCTGGGGTGGGTCAAGGGTGGGTTAAGGGTGGGCTGGGGTGGGTCGAGGGAGGGTTAGAGATAAACTAAGGGTGAGTTGAGGGTGGGCTGAAAGTGGGTTGAGGGTGGGTCGAAGTTGGACTTAGGGTAGGCTGGGGTGGGTCGAGGGTGGGTTAAGGTTGGGCTGGGGGTAGGTCGAGGGTGGGTTAAAGGCGGGCTGGGGTGGGTTAAGGGTGGGCTGGGGGTAGGTAGAGGGTGGGTTAGGGTGGGTTGAGAGTGGGTCCTCGTGCAACACATTGGTAAACTCAGGCGTGTTTGGACCCTTAGTTATAAATCACATTTTACCCACTCGGGGAAATTGAAGATTGGGTCAAGCGAGGCTCTCTCTCTCTCTCTCTCTCTCTCTCTCTCTCTCTCTCTCTCTCTCTCTCTCTCTCTCTCTCTCTCTCTCTCTCTCTCTCTCTTCGTCATCGTCTTATGACAGGTGAAGATGGATTAATTAGGAGGTAGTGGAGGAAGGAGAGGAGGAGAGAGGATAGAGGAGGAGGAGGAGAGGAAGGAAGAACAGGAACAAGGGAAGAAGGGGGAGAGGAGGAGAGTGTGTATATAAAGTACGGCCAGTGAGTGGTCCTCGCCTTGAGGCCTGGACGAGGAGGAGGAGGAGGAGGATGAGGAGGAAGAGAAAGACTTACAAGTAGAACAAGGAGAAGGAGGTTGACACTGTGTGTGTGTGTGCGCGCTGAGATAGAGAATGGGTGTGGCTGCTTAGAGAACACAAAGAAAAGGAGGAGGAGGAGGGGGAGGAGGAGGGGGAGGAGGAGGAGGAGAAAGGTGAAGAGCATGTTGAGTGGCTAGTGGGTGTGTGTGTCTCCCTGCAGCACTATGTTATCCAGGGCAAGGAGGAGGAGGGAGAGCAGAGGCAGGGTGGCAAGTGAGTAAGTGAAAGTCACACACACACACACACACACACACACACAACTCGGGTACAAGTGAACTTATTAACAACAGCAAAACGCTAAACGAGTCGTGTTTTGAAAGTGATGCAGCTTCAGTTCAGTCCAGGTAATGATGAAGAAGAAAAAAGCTCACCTGTGTTTTTTGGTTCTAAGGTAAACAAATGTAAGATAGGTAAAAGTAACAAGGAAATGTGATAAGGTTATAGGATAGAAGGAGATAGATGGAATAAAGATCAATGGAGAAGAGGTTAAAAGAATTAGGTTTAAGGGGAGGAAGATAGATGCAACAGAGGTAAAGAGACGGGAAGATAGTGTGATAAATGTGAATATGTAATACGTAAGAAGGGGTGGAATAAAGATGGATGTAATGGAGACAGAAGGGAATAGAAGCGAGTGTGATAAATATAAATAGGAGAAGAATAGAAGTAAATATAATTATTAAGTTTGATATTAGATGTAATTAACAGGTGAAATTAACGCAGGTAAATGTCATCAAAAAGGAATGAAATACAAACCGAAAGAGACGGACAGTGAGTTGTTGTTGTTGTTGTTTTACAGGAATTAGCCCACCCGTGCACAGGTCACTGACCCGCATTAGGGCCTGGGGGGCGAAAATATAATATAATAATAATAATATTATTATTATTATTATCATTATTTAATAATTAATAAAAATAGATAAAAATTATAAAATATATATATATACTAATAATAATAGCCATAAATATATACACAAACGAAAAAATAAATTAAGAGTGAGAAACGATATACAGTATGTTGTGTTGTCAATAGTAAGAGAAACAATTGAGACCCTGCAATTGTGTGTAAATGAGGCAGAAAGTCAGATGAGCAACCTGGGACTTGGTCACAATTTTCGTGATGCCATATGGCAGCAGGGTCTACCATAGACAACACATTATGCTTCCAATATCTTCCCAGGCGGTAGTACCTCCCTGTTTGGTAGCTGCCTACTACCTACTACCTAGTGAGTAAGTGACAAAGAGACACACACAGAGAGAGAGAGAGGAAGAAAGAGAGAGAGACATAGAGACAAAGAAAAAGAGAGAATGAGAAAGAAATCATCCAAATGCTTAGATCAAACGTGAGAAAATTAGAAAAATAGAAAAATAAAATATAATTCTATTCCATAATGGCTAGGGCACACCAGGCACCTGTACATTGGTTTTATAACAAGGTGAGAGCTGGGATCACCTCCTCCACTCAGCTCTTGTGTCATGTTTCAGCCGCCTCTTATGACACGCTGAGTGGTCGAATGTGTTACCCTGGATTGGATCTGAATAAACACACATTCAGGTTTTAAAGTGAACTCTGAACTATTGCATGAGTGGCTACGCAGCGGTGGTTATTTGTGTGTGTGTGTGTGTGTGTGTGTGTGTGTGTGTGTGTGTGGAGGAGGGGGTGTAGGTGTGTGGGAAGCGGTGTAGTTGTGTGTGGGAAGGGGTGTAGTTGTGTGTGGGAAGGGGTGTAGGTGTGTGTGGGAAGGGTTGTAGGTGTGTGGGAGGGGGTGTAGGTGTGTGTGGGAAGGGTGTAGGTTTGTGTGGGAGGGGGGTGTAGGTGTGTGGGAGGGGGTGTAGGTTTGTGTGGGAGGGGGGTGTAGGTGTGTGGGAGGGGGTGTAGGTTTGTGTGGGAGGGGGGTGTAGGTGTGTGGGAGGGGGGTGTAGGTGTGTGGGAGGGGGGTGTAGGTGTGTGGGAGGGGGTGTAGGTGTGTGGGAGGGGGTGTAGGTATTTTTGTCATGGAAGAATGTGTGTGTGTGTGTGTCATGAAAGGGCGTTTGTCTCCTGAGGGACATGTCTTAGGACTGCATGTCTATTAAGGACGTACGTATTAGTCGTCACGGTCATGTACGTGTCTCAAGGACCTGTGTAGCTCATCACGGACAGGCGAATACTGCCCACACACTACTGCGGACGTGACCGTATGTACCGCTGTCTATCTCTCCTGGGCACAAGGAGGGTCTCTGTCACCCTCTCACCTCCCTTTCTATCTCTCATCATCTCCCTCTCTCCCTCACTTCTTCCCTTTCTCCCCTTCATAATCTCCTTCTCTCCCTCACCTTCTCCCTCTCTACCTCACTTCTCTTTCTCTCCTTCATCATCTCCCTCTCTCCCTCACCTCTTCCCTTTCTCCCCTTCATAATCTCCTTCTCTCCCTCACCTATTCCCTCTCTCTCCTTCATCATCTCCCTCTCTCCCTCACCTCTTCCCTTTCTCCCCTTCATCATCTCCTTCTCTCCCTCACCTTCTCCCTCTCTACCTCACTTCTCTTTCTCTCCTTCATCATCTCCCTCTCTCCCTCACCTCTTCCCTCTCTCCCCTTCATCATCTCCCTCTCTCCCTCACCTCTTCCCTCTCTCCCCTTCATCATCTCCTTCTCTCCTTCACCTTCTCCTTCACCTTCTCCCTCAATCCTTCACCTCCCACAGCCCTCTCATCTTCTCTCACCCCTCGTCCCTCTCATCTAACCCCTCGCCTCTCCACTTCCCTCACCTGCTTCACCTTCATCACCTTCCTAACCTGCTCTCCCTCCACCTCTCTCACCTCTCCCTTCCCCCCTCTTCCTCTTGCGCCCCCCTCATCTCCCCTCCCACCCCTTCCCCCTCAACCTCTACCCTCCTCTCCCTTACCTAACCTCACCCCCCTCTACCTCCACTTCCGCCTACCCCCTCTTATCTCTCCCTACCCCAACCCCTCATCCTCCCCATCTAATCTACCCCCTCCCCCCCCGTTAACGAGCTCAATTGGTAGTTTACTTGACTTAGAACGTCTTGAGTTAAGGCTAGGTAATATAAACTTAACTGCTACATCCATTTAATCGTGTGAATGAAGACGAAGTTGCCGATAGAGTTTCTGCAGTCCGGTGTAGGAGGCGTAGGGGGCGCTAGTATAGGTCTCAGGTCCTCTTGTTTCCCTCCCAGATCTGCTAGTATGGGTCTCAGGTCCCCTTGTATCTCTCCCAGGTCCGCTAGTATAGGTCTCAGGTCCCCTTGTTTCCCTCCCAGGTCTGCTAATATGGGTCTCAGGTCCCCCTGTATCTCTCCCAGGTCCGCTAGTATGGGTCTCAGGTCCCCTTGTTTCCCTCCCAGGTCCCCTTGTATCCTTGTATCGGTCCCAGGTCCGCTAGTATGGGTCTCAGGTCCTCTTGTTTCCCTCCCAGGTCCCCTTGTACCTTGTATCGGTCCCAGGTCCCCCTTCCCGCCTCGTTTGTCGGCGTGAGAGGCAGTGTCAGCTTGCCAAGGCAGGTGTGTGTGGGCGACCGAGCAGAACAACACTGTATAAATCTCGCCTTAAGGAGCAGATCGCGAGGTCGTGTTTCGGTCCTACCCTACCCCACCCTACCCTACCCTACCCTACCCTACCCTACCCTTACCAAACCTAACCTAACCTACCCTACCCTACCCTACCTACCCCCTCTAGTGTCGCGGACGTTCACTTGTAAAATTTTTGTGGGAAACCGTTTTTTTCTGAAGGGGGACACCTGCCATGGGGAGGGGGAGGTATAATTTGTTTACATTTGGTCCTGGACTTTTTGGACTTAATTAACACTTTGCAATTAAAACAAAGGTGAGATCTACCTTACCTGTATATATATAAATGTTAATTAATATACCTGTACTTAATACCTTGATATATAAATGCACTTGTATTACTTAATAAACTTATACAATCTGAAAGTTTAACCAAGGAATAACTTAGTCATTTATTATACTAGTTTTTTATTGATACATTTCTCAATACAGGTTGGTTAATGGTTATATACTATTCTCAGGTAATATATACACTAATTGGTAATACCTGTATTTAATATTTAAGAAACTACTTTTACTTAATGTTCAATAAACTTTCTAAATCTAAGAGGACTCAAGTGTTCTGCCCGGGGAAAAGTTGTTCTGATTGGCTGAGCATTTTAGTGTGTATGAGAATATTTTTTGGAGGGTCACATGACGATCAGGTACCCTCATGGCTGATTGTAACTCTCTCTCTCTCTCTCTCTCTCTCTCTCTCCATTGACTTAGGGCGACGAGAGGAGCTGACAACTTCGGTGCGTGTGTGTGTGTGTGTGTGGTAACTTACGACGCGGCGCCTTGATGCCCGGAGTCCTGAGAGCGACCTTCAACACCCCTTAGCTGCACACACACACACACACACACACACACACACACACACACACACAAGAAGAAAAATCAGAATGAGAGAAAATGAAAAATAAAATAAAAAAAGAGAAAAATATTGAATGTTGAGGACTTTATCTACAAGAAAGAAGTGAGAGAGTGAGTGAGTGAGAGAGTGAGTGAGTGAGGGAGTGAGGGACATTGCCGTAACTCGATCCTCAACACAGATGCTCATTTGTTTCACAGGTTTCCTCTCCCTTTCTCTCTCTCTCTCTCTCTCTCTCTCTCTCTCTCTCTCTCTGTGGTATTTTCTGTCTGTATGTTTGGTTTGGTTTATTCTTCTTTTTTTCATTCTTATCGTTTATCTTCCTCCTCTTTCTCTACCCTCTCCTCCTCTTCCTCCTTCTCAACCTTTATCATTTATCTCGTCCTCCTCTTTCTCTACCCGCTCCTCCTCCTTCTCCGCCTTTTCCTCCTTCCCAACCTCCTCCTCCTCCTTCATTTCCTCCTTCGTCTCCTCTTCCTCTCATGTTACCTCTTTCATCGTCTCCGGTTCCCCTCCTCCTCTTCCTCCTCAGCCGACAGGTCAGAAAACACGATCTTAATCTTAAGTCAAAAATCGTCATCATTATTATTATTATTATTATTATTATTATTATTATTGGTGGTGGTGGTGACGGTGGTGGTTGGAGGAGTGGTCGTGAGCGTGGGAGAGAGACGAGGGGGGAGATTGTGGGAGGAGGAGGGACAGTGTGGAAGAGGGAGGGACATTGTGAGAGAGGAGTGGGGGAGAGGGAGGGAGAGAAGTGAAAGTGAGGGAGAGAGTGGGAGAGTGTGGAAGAGGGAGGGAGAGTGAGGGAGAAAGAGGAAGGAGAGTGTGGAAGAGGATGGAGAGAGGGATTGAGAGTGAGGGAGAGGGAGGAAGAGTGTGGGAGAGAAGGGAGAGGGAGGAAGAGTGTGGGAGAGGGAGGAAGAGTGTGGGAGAGAGGGGAAGAGTGTGGGAGAGAAGGGAGAGGGAGGTGTAACATGACCACAGGGACATTTGTTATCATATTCGTCATTCTTTACCCTTCCCCTTACCCCTTAGCTTCTCCCCTTACCCCTTATCCTCTCACTTACCCCTTAACTTTATCCCTTTTCGTCTTTCTTTTCCCCCTTAAGTATCCTCCTGAGTAAGTGAGTGAGTGAATTTTATAATCATTGACGCTGTTATGAGATAAATCCTCCTCCTCCCTTTCCCTGTATTTTCTCTTAATTTTCTTCCTTTTCCTTTTATGTTATGTCTTTTTATCTCCCCCTTTTTTTCATCCTTTCCTCTCACTTTCCTCTCTCTCTCTCACTCACTCACATCAATATTTCCCTCCTTCTCTCACCTCTCCTTTCTCCCCTTCCGCATTTTTTATATTTCTTTTTACGTTTTCCTTATATTCTTTCACACCTCTCTTTCCTCCCCCTCCCCTTTACGCTTTCTCCCTACCTCTCCCCCTCTCCTTCACCTCCTCCCTCTCTTCTTTCTATCTCCATCTCTCCCTTTCTCTCCTCTCTTCCCTCTTTCTCTCACTGCTATTCTCCCACAACATTTAGAAAGAATATTCCCTCCGACCACGACGCAACCTGACCTTAAACCATAAACAACAGATGATCCGGGTTGTGTTGTGTACTTCAGGGTTGTGTTACGGTCCTTGTAACTACCAGAGGAATGGGGGGGGGTAGCATAATTATGTCCGGGTTGTGTAATGGAGGGAGATAGTTAGGCTGTTGGAGAGTAGTTCATTTGTATGTGTATTTCAGGGTTATGTTATGGCTGAGGAAAGGAGGATTGTTCCGGATTGTGTAATGGGGTAGTTACGTCATTGGGAGTTAGTTAATCAATTAGTATTTATGGAAGGGAAGGGAGAAAAGGGGTTAAGGGGGAAGGGTAAGGGAATGGAAGACGAGATGGGGAGGAAGGGGAAGGGATGGGGAGAAAGAGAGAGGGAAGGGATAGGGAGAAATGGGAAGGAGAGAGAGGGAGATGAAGGGAAAGGAAGGGCTAAAAGGGGTTGGGGAAGGATAGAAAGAGAGGGGAAGGGATGGGGATGGCCGGACGGGGTTGGTGGGTGTCGGGAAGTGTGGGTAATGGCGCCTTCCTCTTCCTCATCAACTCAACCCGCCCCCTACACCCAACCCACCCACATTCCCACCTTCCCACCCACCCCTACACTCTGCAACATCCACCCAATGATCCACCTCTTTATACACCTTACCCCACCTCACCTCACCTCGCCTCACCTCGCCTCACCTCACCTCACCTCGCCTCACCTCACCTCGCCTTACCTCACCTCACCTTACCCCACCTCACCTCACCTCACCTGAAAATACTCTACTTTTACCCTGATACAAATAATCACCCCCTTCTCCAGTGCCCCTCTCCTCCCCTCTTCTCCTTACTCCCCTCCTCCCCTTCCTTCCCCCCTCCCCTCACCCCTCGCCCCTCACCTCTCCCCACCCCCTCCTCCATATCTGTACACATCAAACGTAATTTCCGATATATAAAATGTCATTTGGTCGACACTTATCACAAGTTATGACCCGTGGTTACCTTTCCGCATCCTGACCAAGGTAATTAGTGCTGTCCCCTTACCTGGTGAAGTAAGGTGTTGGTATAGTGTCGTTAACGTATTATAGGTGGGCGATCGTTCATCTGATTTAACGTAAATAAGGATAGTGGCAGTGTTCATGATGTATAAGAAAGTAAGGTGGGCGATCGTTCGTCTGGCGATGTTTCGAAAGTATGGATTAGAACGCCAGTGTTAGTACCATGTAACAGGCCGTTCCTTCAGCCATTAAGAACATTATAAATAATAAACTAATAACTTGTGGTTTAAGTAAGAATAATGAGGAATAATTTTAAGTATTTAAGTAATAAACTACACATAAGGAAACATTGTAATAACATATAATTTAATAATAAAGTACCAAGACTTATTGTAAGTACTAAAGTAAGATTTGTTCTAATTATTTTAACTGATTTTAAGTAATTTATATAATCTAAGTAATTTAAAGTAATCTAAATTAATTAAAATGTTATTATGGTGATTCCCGGCAAGAGTGACATAAGGAACGCGTCTCTATAATGTAAAATACGCCCATTATGATTCATGTGGCCGTGACGTCATTAGTGGAGTTTATTATGCCGGGGGGGGTGGAGAGGGGAGGGGTGGGGGAGAGAGGAGGGGGAGGGGGGGGGAGATTGTCTTGTTGTTAATTGTGTAATGGAATGGTGGCTCCTGAGTGGCTGGGGAGGAGAGAGGAGAAAAGACTGAGAGAGTAAGGTCGCCTCCCCCTCCTCCCCTTTCTACCCCTCCTCTCCTTCTTTTCTTCCTCCCCCTCCTCCTCTCTTCCTCCTTTTCTTTCCATCTCCCCCTCCCTTCTTCTTCCTCCCCCTCCTCTCTTCCTCCCCTCCTCTCTTCCTCCCCTCCTCTCTTCCTCCCCTCCTCTCTTCCTCCTCCTCCTCTTAGATTACCTGCCTGGCTAATGAGGGGGGCGGGGCTTCCTGGAGGCAGTCACCTGGAGTAAATCTTGTTACCCTCCACCTGTCTCCCTCCCATCCTTCCTCCCTCCCTCCTTACTTCCCTCCTTCATCTTTCCCCCTCCTTTCCTTCCCTCCACCTCCCCCCCCTCCTTTCCTTCCCTCCACCTCCCCCCCCCTTTCTCTTACTTCCCTCCTTCATCTTTTTTCCCATTATCATCACTCCTTAAGGACTATACTGAGAATGTGCTAGACACGTCCTTATCAATCCTGGGAATATGCTAGGAATGTGCTTGGAATATGCTAGGAATGTGCTAGGAATATGCTGGGAATGTCCTTATCACGCCAAAGAACGTAACAGGAACGCCATCATGAGGTGTTAAACGAGAGGACCCTATATGGGAACGTACCCACCCAGGATACATACTCAGGAAATCTACATATAGGGTGGGTGGGGTGGGTGGGTGGGGTGGGTGGATGGGTCGTGGATCAGGCGGACAACGAGCTCGATATGCAACTCCGGGAAGGTCATGGGTTCGAGCCCGTGCGATGGAGACGATTCGCTTGTTAAAGAGTTTCCTGATTACGAAGGCAACTGGTAGAAGGAAGGAAGGAGGGAGGGAGGGAAGGAAGGAGGGAGGGTCTTCATGCCTTATTTGGTACTGTACGGGAAGACTTCTTGACACAGTTACTACACCTGCGGCGGTCGTCTCCTTCCTTGCCTTGTTCTTTTTTCCTTCTTTCTTCCCTACTCCCTCCCTCTTCCTTCCTTCTCTTCTTCCTCCCCCTTTCATTCCCTTCTTCCTCCTCCCTCCCTTCCTCCTGCACTTACCTCCCGTTTCCTGCTGTCCTTCCCCCCTTCTTTCCTTCCTTCCCCCTTCTTTCCTTCCTCCCCCCCCCCTCTTTCCTCCCTTTCTCCAATCATTCTTTCTCGTTGTTCCACTCTCTTTCCTCTTTCCAGTTTTCATTATTTCCTTCCTCTTCATTTTCCATTTTCTCTTTTTCTTCCTCCGTCTTTTATTCTCGCCTTCCCTCTCTCTTCATCTTCCATTCTCTCCTTCCTTCTTCCTCCATATTTCATTCTCTCCTTCCTTTCTCTCTAACTTCTCTCTTCTCGTGTCTTCCCGGGCATCAGCTGGTGGTGTAGTCTCCACCCCACGTACAGGAAAAAGTTAGGTTGACGGGGACACCAGTCGCATTTTAAACTAGTCCCTTCGCCAGCACGAGCCATCAAGAGCGCCTGGCGTACTTCCCCACCTCGAAATTATATTCTTTATGAAGACTAGAGTTCATGTAAGTTCCGCCAGACGAATGTTCGCTCGTATTTTTTTTTTGTTTGTCTGCTGTGGCGTTGTTTTACGATCCCGAGCAACAGTGTCGCCCTGCAGTCAAGAGCTGGAGGGGCAAGGGTCTGTGACGCGTCGAGGAGAAATGACAACAATAATACGTGTTTATATGTTGTTTACGTGTTATTATCGTGATAAAGTGGATGTGGTGTTGATTATCTCTCTCTTTCTCTCACTTTCTCTCTCTCTCTTTAACCTCTTCTTTACCTTCTTCTTCCTCGTTTTTATCCTTCAACTTCTACGTGCTCCTAGTCTCCCCAACTCCTCTTCCTCCTCATCGTCCTATCCCATCCTCTTCCTTCTCTTCACCCCCCCCCCACTTTATCTCCCTCCCCGCCCCTCCCTCCCTCCCTCCCTCCCTCCCTCCCTCCCTCCCCCCTCTCCCCCCACCCTCTCTCCCCCCTCCCCTCCAACAAACTCGTCACCATTCTGGACACATAACCGGCCAATTGTCAAGTCAGGAATGTTTACCGTGTGATTATTATTATGCCAGAGGTGTACAAGAGGCAGGTAGCTCTTATACTAGACGCTGTGCATTACCTATTCATTCATTAACACTGTCACCTCCCCCACCCTCCTGTCCCCCCTCCCGTCAAACCCGCCTTCCCGTCCCCCTGTCCTCCCTCCCGTCCACCCGCCTACCCGTCCCCCCCCCCCGCCCCCCGTCTGTTTGTCCCCCGTCCAGAATACTTAACCATATATAATCCAGGGGTCAGCGGCACAGACTCTAATGGTGGTGTGGTTGATGTGGTGAGTGGATAGGTGTGGAAAGATGTGAGGTTGGGTGAGTGTGGTAGTGGTAGGTGGTAGTGGTAGGTACTTGTGGTAGTGGAGGTTGGTATTTGGTGGGTATGATAACACGAATTACATGGTAGTTCGACCCTCCAACACCTGACTTTAGAAACAATGTCCGGATGTTATCGTCTGCCTTAAGGGGTCAACCTACTCCCCCCCTCACCCCTCCTTACCCCTCACCCCTCCTCCTTGTAGTTCACCCCCCTCTTCCCCCTCTTAACCTAACCTGTCTGTCTGTCTCAGTGTTCCCTTCAATGGTCTTCATCGTTGCTACTTAGTAATGCTTCGGCTTTAAATCCTCCTCCTCCTCCTCTTCCTTCTTCCTCTTCTTCCTACTTCTTCCTCTTCTTCTCCTTCCTCACTTTCACTCTTCTTCCTCTCTTCCTTCTTTCTCTCCTTCCCTCTTCCTTTTCTCTACTCCTCTTTCTTTTTTCTCTTTCCTTTTCCTTGTTCCACCTACCTCTTTCTTTCTCCCCCTCCTCCCTGTTTCATTCTCCCTTCTTCCTCCTCTTTCTTCCTTCTCTTTTCCTCCTACTCTCCTCCCTCTTCTCCTCCCTCCCCTTTCCCTCCCTACCCCCTTCGTTCCCGCTTCCCTTCCCTCCCTACTCACTCCCTTCCACTCTCTTTTCACTCCGCCTTCTCCCACCCCCTTCCCTTCCCCCCACCCCCTCCCCTTCCCCCCACCCCTCCCCCATGACTCTTCTGCCGGCAATTGACGCCACACACCGCCTACTGGCTGAGGTGGGGTGATGCTGCTGAAACTTACATGAGGTTCTGCTATTGGTGGTGATGGTGGTGGTGGTGATGGTGGTTATGGTGGTCGCGGTATGAGAGGGAGAGAGAGTCAGTGTGAGAGGGAGAGTGAGAAGGAGAATGAGAGGGGGAGCATGAGAGGGCGAGTGAGAGGGAGTGAGAGTCATTACCCTTGCCATTGGACATCAACTTCTCGGACATCCACTTGGGGACTAGCCAGGCCGGACCTGTGCTTGATGTATGCTGCTGTGTCTGATGCTGCAAGGGGTGCATAGTGGCGGTAACAAAAGGCTGATCCTCTGTGGTAGTTGTGGTAGTGATGGCAGTTGTGGTAGTGATGGCAGTTGTGGTGGTGATGGTAGTTGTGGTGGTTGTAGTGATGGCAGTTGTGGTAGTGATGGCAGTTGTGGTGGTGATGGTAGTTGTGGTGGTGGTAGTGATGGCAGTTGTGGTAGTGATGGCAGTTGTGGTGGTGATGGTAGTTGTGGTGGTGGTAGTGATGGCAGTTGTGGTAGTGATGGCAGTTGTGGTGGTGATGGTAGTTGTGGTGGTAGTGATGGCAGTTGTGGTAGTGATGGCAGTTGTGGTGGTGATGGTAGTTGTGGTAGTGGTAGTGATGGCAGTTGTGGTAGTGATGGCAGTTGTGGTGGTGATGGTAGTTGTGGTGGTGGTCGTGATGGTAGTTGTGGTAGTGATCATGATGGTAGTTGTGGTGGTGGTCGTGATGGTAGTTGTGGTAGTGGTCGTGATGGTAGTTGTGGTAGTGGTCGTGATGGTAGTTGTGGTAGTGGTCGTGATGGTAGTTGTGGTAGTGGTCGTGATGGTAGTTGTGGTAGTGGTCGTGATGGTAGTTGTGGTAGTGGGTAGTGATGATGTTTGTGGTACTGTAGTCGGAGAGGGAGAGGTGGAGGGGGGGGGGGGCGCCGGGCCTCACCATAGCAACGTCATTTTTCGTCAGGTAGGAGTCTCTCGTCTCCTTGGTAACCTCCGTCCCTTACTCCTGCTGCTAAGCCTTCAAGACTCCCGAGTTGAGTCTGAGAGTTACCTAAGAGGCTCTCTGGGGTAGGTCGTGGTTTGTAATCGGTTGCTGGGGGAGGTGGTAGTAGGAGAAGTGAAGGAGGGGGTCGTAGGTCGTGGTCAGCTCCTGTAGTAGGTCATAGGGAGGTGGTAGTAGGAGAAGTGGAGGGGGGGTCGTAGGTCGTGGTCAGCCCCTGTAATAGGTCGTAGGGAGGTGGTAGTAGGAGAAGTGAAGGAGGGGGTCGTCGGTCGTGGTCAGCCCCTGTAGTAGGTCGTAGGGAGGTGGTAGTAGGAGAAGTGAAGGAGGGGGTCGTAGGTCGTGGTCAGCTCCTGTAGTAGGTCGTAGGTCGTTGTCAGCTCCTGTAGTAAGTCATGGGTCATGGTCATCTCCTGTAGTAGGTCGTAGGGAAGTGGTAGTAGGAGAGGGTGAAGGAGGGGCAGTAGGCGGCAGGTCTTGCAGATCAATGCTGGCGGGGTGCCTGATTGATGGCAGCTCTCGGTGGCCTGATAGCCGGGTATGTGTTCTCCTGTCCGTGTGAGCCCTGGATGTGAGCTCCTGTTGAAAGCTCCGGTTAAAAGCCCATGTTGAAAGCCCCTGTTGAAAGCTCCTACTGCAAGCCCCTGTTGAAAGCCCCTGTTGTTGAAAGCTCCTATTGGTTACCTACTGGTCAAAGCCCCTGTTTGAAGCTCCCGTTGGAAGCCCTATTAGAAGCTCCTGTTGGAAGCCCCTGTTGGAAGTCTTGGAAGCACCTGGGAAAAGATTGTAGATATCTAATACCAATTTCTCCTGAAGAAGTATCACTGGAAGGACCTGAAGAGGTGGGAAATGGCCTTACGGAGGAGGGAAATGGGTCATGGGGACAAATGGAGCGATGAGGAGGAGGAGTGGGGGATGGAGAGGAGTGGGGAGATGGGGAGGAGTGGGAAATGGGAGGAGTGGGGGATGGAAATGATTGGAACAGATGGGGAGGAGTGGGGAGATGGGGAGGAGTAGGAAATGGGTCAAGGGGACAAATTAGGAAGAGTGGAGAAATGGGGAGGGAGGTGGACACTCGACCTCCCTCAATCCCTCAACTGAAGAGTCAGGTACCCCTTCACAGCTGGGTAGAGTATGGGGGTACCTTCGGACGTGTGTGTGTCCAGTCATGATCTACACGACCTATTCCTTGTCTACACCTCCCTCACTCTTCCAGCCTACAATATCCTACACCACCTACACTTACCATAACCTACACCCTAGCGCCTGGACCTACACACTGCCATGGCCTGCAAGAGGCTCCACACCTCAGCTACGAATTATGTTGGTTGTTACTTCAAAGACGAGAGTGTGTGTATGTTCTCCCAGGTGGTGAAGCCTCCAGGTAAACCCTCCTCCCTAACAAGTAATGAAGCTTCCAGGTAGACCCTCCTCCTAGACAGGTAATGAAGCCTCCAGGTAAACCCTCCTCCCAGACAGGATATGAAGTCTCCAGGTAAACCCACCTCCCTGACAAGGTAATGAAGCCTCCAGGTAAACCCTCCTCCTTGGTGAAGGCTTCCTTACAGGTGTTATTGCCCGTGGCTGTCAGACAAACATTGGCTACCACCTCCTTCACTCCTTGGCGCTGGGTTACCACGGTCTCTCAAGTTTGTAGCTCACTTCTCCAGGACCAGAGTGAGCTATAGACGCTTTGTTTACGATGTGAGTTATCTTCGACGTCTCCTCCCTGGTTGAAACCTTGGGTAATATTTTTTTCTATGCTGTCTTTCTGTCTGTCGTCTGTCTGTTGATATATTAGTTTTTGGAGGGTGGGTGGATTTTGTTGTTATACATTGTACAGGAAAAAAGAAATATATAGTTTGCCTTTCCTAATAAAATATAGTTTTCGCACGTATTGGCTGGATGGATATATCTCACTTGACTGGGGGCTATATATCAGCTAACTAGGGACTATTTTTCACATGGAGGTATTTTTCACCCCACCATGGTACAAAAATTCCCCACCATGGTACAAAAATTCCCCACCATGCTAAAGAAATCCCCTCCAGGCAAAAACAATATCCCCACCCTTCCTGCAGCACCTCATAACGTACTGAACAAAGTATTGGCCCAGAAACTTGTTATGTCGTTCCCCAGGTGCAAATTTCCCCCAACATCACCACCACCTCCCCACCCCTTCCCCGCCCTCTCTACTTCCTCTTCATTCCTTCTTCTTCCACCAGTCTAGCGAGAAGGAGTGAAGGAAGGAGGGAGGAAGGAAGGAAGCTTTTAGTGCAAGTGTCGAGAAGGTTGGTCTTAGCCTTCCATTCAGCTACCAATAAACTCTCTCTCTCTCTCTCTCTCTCTCTCTCTCTCTCTCTCTCTCTCTCGCCTCACACAACATTCGATCGAGAGTAATTTTTTTTTTCAACGCGAGATAAAAAAAAAAATTCATGTGTCGGAAGAAGTCAAGGAAATATCAGGACAACTTTAATGTACTTTCAGGAAAAGCTAACCTAACCTAACCCTAACCTAACACTAACCTAACCCTAACCTAACACTAACCTAACACTAACCCTAACCTAACACTAACCTAACCTCACCATCAGGGGGAGGAGGACAAGGGTAGGTCACCAGCAATATATTTTAGTCTATAAATCATATTTTACCTCGTTCCATAAATTGCCATTAACTCTGTAAATTAGGTAATGTTGTCATGGGAATTGGTGTATATATTACGTACACACACGCACACACACACGTTGGTACACATAACACCGAGTTTAAAGGTATCAACACGCTTACATGTACACATAAGCACATATTTGGAAGGTTTTTGTGCACATACGAATACATGTATAATGGTAAATTTAAACATTGGAGAGAGAGAGAGAGAGAGAGAGAGAGAGAGAGAGAGAGAGAGAGAGAGAGAGAGAGCGCCAGTTCACCATTCTCAGTTCACCAACGCTGTCTGAGTTTTTCCAGATTGGTGAGAGAGGAGAGGAAGGGAAGGGGAGAGATTAGAGGAGATGGGAGGGGGGAGGAGGAGGAGGTGGGGACTAAGGGAGGGAGAGGAGAAGGGGATGGAGGGTAAGAAGGGAAGGGGTGGGAGAGGAATTGAGGGATGGGAGGGAGAGGAGGGAGGGAGAGAAAAGGGAGGGTGGGAGGGAAGAGAAGGGAAGGGAAGGAGAGAGGGGGGATATAAGAGGAGGGAAGGTTTGGGAAGAATGAGGAAATGGATAAAGTGTCTATCTATCTATCTATCTATCTATCTATTCAAGCCTTCACAAAAGCTATTAAATTTCTCAAGTGTTTTAAAGCGTCATTGTAACATAACCTTTTGAACTCGACTGTAAGACCCGGATTCAATGGCTTCCTTGTTGACAGTCAAAATTTTTTAACCCGGGTTCTTTGTTTACACATTATTGACGGTAAACAAGGTGCTCTACAGTAAACAGGGGCGGCCTCTTAAGCTTCTTTCTCACTTATCTCTCATTTCTCTCACTCTTTGCTGTTGTTATTCTCTCTCTCTCTCTCCTATCACTCTTCCTCTCATAATTTCCCTATCTCCCTCTCCCCCACTCTCCCTCACTCTCCCTCACTCCCTCTCCCTTTTCCCCACTCTCCCTCTCCCCCACTCTCCCTCACTCTCCCTCACTCCCTCTCCCTCACTCTCCCTTTTCCCCACTCTCCCTCTCCCCCACTCTCCCCCACTCTCCCTCACTCTCCCTCACTCCCTCTCCCTTTTCCCCACTCTCCCTCTCCCCCACTCTCCCTCACTCTCCCTTTCCCCCTCTCCCCATTTTTCCCACTCTCCCTCTCCCTCACTCTCCCTCTCCCCCACTCCCCCTTTCCCCGTCTCCCTTCTTCCCCCTTTCCCCCTCTTCTCCACTCTTTCACTCTCACTCTCCTAATCTCCCACCCCACTCCCCCTCTCCCTCTCCCCCACTCCCCCTCTACTCCCACTAACGAGGGGTATCCCGGGACTGACAGAGAGGAGCCATTATTCATCAGTATCGAGAGAGGAAGTTCTGCCCTCCTCTGTATGGGGGGTGGTGGTGATGGGTGGTGGTGGTGATGGGTGGTGGTGGTGGTGATGGGTGGTGGTGATGGTAGTGGTGGTGATGGGTGGTGGTGATGGGTGGTGGTGATGGGTGGTGGTGTTGGTTGGTGGTGGTGGTGTTTGGTGGTGGTGATTGGTGGTGATGGGTGGTGGTGATGGGTGGTGGTGGTGGTGGGTGGTGATGGGTGGTGGTGATGGGGGATGATGATGGGTGGTGGTGGGTGGTGGTGATGGGTGGTGATGGGTGGTGGTGAGGGGGTAGTAGAGGCACTAAGGAGGTGAGGTAAGGAACGAGGCAGTGTACTGTAATATGAGGTGTGATGGAGTAATGAGGGGAAGTAGAGGCAGTAATGGGGAGGTAGAGGCAGTAATAGGAAGAAGTAGAGGCAGTAATAGGGAAGTAGAGGCAGTAATGGGGAGGCAGAGGCAGTAATGGGGAGATAGAGGCACTAATAGGGTGAGGTAAGGAGCGAGGCAGTATAATGTTGGGTGTCATGGGGATAGGTCGCCTTTAATGTTGATATTTGTGTCAGACAGAGCAACCTGCTGTGTTGTGCTCATTGTCTCCTGCTGTTACCTGCTACTGCTACCTGCTTTTTCCCCTCTTTTACATGCTACTTTGGTTGGGTTCCTGCTTGTGTTGTGTTCCTTTGTTACTTCTGCTGCTGCCTGCTTATGATGTTCCATGCTGATTTTGCTAGGCTCCTGCTTGTGTTGTGTTATTTTGTTCCTTCTGCTGCTGCCTGCTTCTACTACTGCCTGTTACTGCTGGTCGGTTTTACTCTTGCTGGTTCCTGCTTCTGCTTCGTTGCCTGCTTCCTCTTGCAGCCTGTACCCGATGCTACTGGTTACTGTATCTGTTGTGTTCCCTGCTTGTGTTGCTTGTGTTCCTGCTGTAATTGGCAATTGTTTGTGTTGCATGCATTACTTCCCGTTTGTATTGCGTGCTTTACTTCCCGTTTGTATTGCGTGCATTTCTTCTTGGTTGTATTCCTTGCATAACCCCTGCATGTGTTACCTATTGACCATATCGCCTATCACCGCCGCTACTTCAGCCTATCCTACAATCGAAATACCTCATTGACTCACTTAAAACAACAAATTCCTTAATGTACGACAGTTTGGGGGCGGGACGACTGGCAGTTCTCAGGGGCCTCGATTCCCTTTTGGCCCTCACACACTATCCAGTAGGCTGATCAGTGCTGGCAGGCGTATGATAAACCTTTTTTTAACCCCTCCCCCTCTCTCATGCCCCCTCCCCTCAAAGCCATCCATGCAGGTAGAGGGGGAGAGGGGGGAGGGTGGATAGGAATTACCCCACAGAACTAAACACACACTCAGAACAAACACACACTCAGAACAAACACACACACGCTTATCTAGGTGATAGTGTAGATTCGTTTAGTCAACTTTGCGCTGTTAAGCTCTTGTATATTATTTAGCAAATACATTGTTGTGTGTCCGGAAACAATGTGAATTTACCTGGTTTTCGTAGTTAATTAATTCCAACTCTTTCAAGGTAAAGACTTTATGTAATAATAATAATAATAATAATAATAGCAACAATAATAATATCATCAACAACACTAATAATAACAACAACAAAAACAGCAACTACCACCACAACAACCACAACCACCACAACAACCACAACAACCACACAGGTCACGTAATTAGGCATATCATGTAGTTTTGAACGAGCAATAAGAGTGTTTAATAAAATGTTTGTGCTGTAATTTCAGTGTGTGTTGTGCTAACAGTTTGTTTACTAATGACCTTGATGCGTTACTCAACTGTGGTGGGAGAGAGAGAGAGAGAGAGAGAGAGAGAGAGGTGTTTCCTGTATAAAAATGATGGTGCCATGAGCGAGTGGTAACAGTCCGCTGGATCAACTTGGGGCTGTAAAAATAGGAAGTGCTTGGAACTGCGTGAGGAGGAGGAGGAAGAGGAGGTGGAAGAAGAGAAAGAGGTTAAAAAGGAAGGAGGAGGGGAGAGGAAGAGGGGAAGAGAAGAAGTGGAGGAGGAGAAAAAGAAAAAAGAGGACGAGGTAAAGAAAGGAAAGAAGATAAAAAAAATGAAAGAGGAAGAGGAGGGAGAAGAGTAAGAGGTAAAAAAGGGAGGAGGGGGAGAAGGAAAGAGGAAGGAGAAGAAGAACGTACTGCAATATGATATCGGTGGAGTGGAGGAAGAGGAGGAGGAGGATTAGTGACAGGAGAAGGAAGAGGAGAAGAAGGATGAGGGAGGGAGGGAAATGAGGAGATGGAAGAAGAGAAAATAAAGAAGGGGAAGTAGGGAATAAATTAAGAATAAAAAAGAGAAGTACGAAGTATGGGAATGAAGAGGAAGAATGAAGAGGGGTGAAAGATATCAACGACACCGCCCAATTAAACTTGAGTACTCAGCTTCGAATCTCAGAAAGTTACAACTACTTTCCTTACAACAGTTTTATCGACTTTTCCTACCCAAGAGTTTGAGCAACTTTCTCCAATAGTTAAAACTACTTCCTTCAAGAGCTCATAATACTTTCTCTATAAAACTTCCAACTACTTTCTACGGACGTTTGAATGACTATTTTCTCTATAATAATTAGTATGGCTAAATACTTTCCGTTTCAATTTTAAGATAAACTTTTGCACCAGATTCTACCAACCACTCCCTCCCTCCTTCCCTCCCTCCCTTCCTCCCTTCCTTCTTCCCTTCCCTCCACTACCCCTTCGTTCCCCCACCTCCTTCCCTCTCCTCTCACCACCACCTCTTTCCCTCCTTCCACTACCCTCTCCTTCCTTCCTTCCTTCCTTCCTTCCTTCCTTACAAGACGTCACAACAAACACACCTGCTCTCACCTGCCACACTTGTAAACATTATTCAGGGTGGCATTGGTCCCCTGAGCTACACTTGTGTTAAAACTGTTCCCTCCGTATCAATATTTTTTTTTTAAGAAGTTTAGAAACATGTCAAGGAAACATTTCAATACGACCTACCCTGAATGTATAATCAGATGAGGCAGGGTGGCAGGTTGTAGGTTGGTAGGATGAGGTAGGCAGGGAGGTAGGATGTAGGCTGTGGGTTTAAAGAATGAGGTAGGCAGGCAGGGTGTAGGCTGTAGGCTGGTAGAATGAGGCAGGCAGGGAGGCAGACAGGATGTTTACTGTTGGTTTTAAGTTGTAAATGCTCCCACGATCTCAAAATGCTCCCGCAGTCTCTAAATACTCCCACGGTTTCTAAATGCTCCTTCCGTCTCAAAATGCTCCCACGGTGTTGCAGAAGTGTTCCCGGTGCCCAAACAGTCATACTTTACCCCCGTTACTGTCTGAGATGTCACCCCGGGATGTAGGAATCCGACCCACACAAAAACGGACCTAATAAAAACGGGAAGAGGGGGTGAGGGGTGTGTGGGGGCGGGAGGGAGTGTGTGGGGTGAGGTGTGTGGGTGTGTGTGACGTCAGGGTAGCCGTAGAGGGAGTACGTCACGTCCGGTTGTGATCTGTCGCCTCCTGGAGATGATATTACGGAGAAGGAAGAGGAGGTGGGCGTGGCTAGTTGAAGACCCATGTTAACCAATAAGGAATATGTCTTATAAAACTTATACCACTGAATCTTTCGCTGGCTTGAGCATTTACCAACGCCAAGCGTTTCCTTACTTGTCTCTTGTGTCCATTGAAACCTCTGCCAGTGCCAGTACGAGCATTCATGAACGCCCCTGCTGGTTTTTCCCAGTTGGAGGTCCCAAGGAAAATATGTCTGCCCTTTCACTCCACCCATTAAGACGTGTGTCAGCGCCAGCACTCACCGTCACTTAGCTGTCCTAGACACCCGGTCGGTCACATGCTTAAAAGGAGTTTACTTAAGCAAGACGAACGTTCACCCGTCATGTGCCAGTGGAGGCGTTCTTTGTTTTTTATGAGTATTTGTGTTTCTCTGTAGTGACTGGTGTTTTTCGTGGGTCTCTCTCTCTCTCTCTCTCTCTCTCTCTCTCTCTCTCTCTCTCTCTCTCTCTGTTGCAATAACCTGGTGGAGGTGTGGGGACGTTGCAGAAGGCGTTGCAGCAGGTGACGCAAGCAGACAGCAAAAGTCGACTATTCCCGTAGGGCGGAGAGAGAATATTGGCGCTCTGGTCATGTGAGAAGTGTGAAAGGCAGAGAGGAGTGAGTGTGTGATTGTTTGGGTCTCTGTGGTTGTGTGGTGGATGATGGTGGTAGTGGTGATGGATGATGGTGGTAGTGGTGGGTGTGGTTGTGGTGCATGATGGTGGTAGTAGTGTTGATGGTTGGTTGTGGTTGTGATAGATGATGGTGAATGGTGTGTGGGTAGTAGTGTTGGTGATTGTTGTTTGTAATGTTTGTGGTTGTAGTGGATGGTGGTGAGTGGTGGTTGGTGGAGGTGTTAGGAGAGACATGGCTGATATAAGGATGCTGGTAGTGATGATTGAGAGGATGAAACTCAGATCAGGAGGCTATTTATGACTAGTGGTAGTGGTGATAGTGGTAGTGGTGGTGGTAGTACGTTCATGCAGGTAGTAACAGTAGTGGTGGTGGTGGTAAAGATAGTATAAGGTGTTGTAGTAGTAGTAGTAGTAGTAGTAGTAGGAGGAGGAGGAGGAGGAGGAGGAAGAAGAAGAAGAAGAAGAGAAGGGAGAAAAAGAAGCAGGAAGAGGAACAAGAAGAACGAAGAATGATGAACAAGAACAAGAAGAAAGAAGTAGAACGAAGGAAGAAAGAAGGAAAAAAAGTCAAGAAGTTCCAACAGCTGAAGGAAGGAAACAAGGAAGGTACAGAAGATCTCAGAAGCAACATCAAACGTTCAACATCAAAGAGCCACCACCAGCCTCACGGTCCACACACACACACACACACGGATCACCAGTGGCCGTGTTTATTGGTCAAACTAATCCAGACACGAACCAAGAATCGTATTTTCGTGCCGAGTCCGTGGTTAGATTAGGTTATGTCACGTCATTGTCAAGAAAGAATTTAATTGGCTGATCCCCAGAACGTCATTGTCAAGAAAGAGTCTAATTGGCTGAGCCCCCATAACGTCATTGTCAAGAAAGAGTCTAATTGGCTGAGCCCCCATAACGTCATTGTCAAGAGAGAATCTAATTGGCTGATTCCGCTGACGCAATGTTATAGAGAAAATAATTTATTTTTCACTTAATAAATTAGTGTCGTATCTCTTAAGTGGATCTCTGCGTCATCGATATTCTCTTTAGTGAGTGAGGAGTGAGAGAAGTGTCTCTCTATCTCTCGTCTTTGATCTCTTAGTCTGTAGTTACTGGCTCTTTGTCTCTCTGACTCTGTCCCCAAGGTGGTCTCAATATTATCTCTCAGTCTCTCACCATTTAACTCTCAACTCTCTTCTTTATCTCTCACCTCTCACTCTTTATCTCGGTAAGGTAATTCGCTAAGGTAGAGTCTCAACATAAGAACATAAGAATGGGGGAAACTACAGCGGGCCTATTGACCCATACTGGGCAGTCCCGTTTACACCCAACCCCTATTGCTCATATAAGCATCCAACCTATGTTTGAAGCTATCCAGCGTATTCGAGTTAATGATGATATTTGGTAACTTGTTCCATTCATCCACTACTCTGTTTCCAAACCAATGTTTACCTATTTCGCGCCTAAATCTAAATTTGTCTAATTTGAAACCATTGTTACGAGTTCGCTCCTGGTTGGATAGTTTGAGTACCTTCGTAATGTCCCCTTTGTTTAGCCCTGACTTCCATTTATACACCTCTATCATGTCGCCCCTCGCTCTACGTCTCTCGAGGGAGTGCAAATTAAGATGCTTTAACCTGTCTCTGTACTCAAGGTTCCTAATGCCCTGGATTAGTCTTGTCATTCTCCTCTGGATTCTTTCCAGTAATTCTATATCCATTCTGTAATACGGTGACCAGAACTGAACTGCGTAATCCAAGTGAGGTCTCAGAAGAGCAAGATATAATTTTAAGATGACCTCGCTAGTCTTGTAACTAACACTCCTTTGCATGAACCCAAGTACTTTATTAGCCTTGTTACGAGCAAAAACACATTGTTTACTTGGCTTTATGATTCCTATTTATCATTACTCCTAAATCTCTCTCGCAGTAGGATTCCACAATGGCATCGTTGTTCATCTGGTATCTGGTTTCCCTGTTGAATCTCCTATACTGAGTACTTTACATTTGTCCGCATTTAATTTCATCTGCCATTTCTCCGACCATTCGAAAAATTTGTTTAGATCTTCCTCAGTGGATGTTTGGCGCCATTTTGGATGTGTGTGTGTGTGTGTTAGGGTGGTCCCGAAATTTTTTTTGGTTTAAATTTCAACGACCACCCTGCCTAAGTGTGTGTATACTATTAAAACAATGATCTGTCATTTTTTAAAAAATTTGGATAAAATTTAGAGGTGCCACAAAGACTATCTAGTTTTTATATTGAACAAGTACCGGTAAATGTGTAAATCGTATACAATACATAGTCAATATCAATACAGTTAGTTGTTAATAGTTGTAATACAGCAAAATCAATGAAATTTAGCAACACAGGTCATTCTTCTTGAGTGCCTCTATTACAGTCCTTTTTAGAGAGTTTGGAAAGTTCTTTCGATGATCACTGACCACCTGGAGTAGAAATTGGCGTTGTTCCTCATCCTTTGTTATTACATGGATGTAATCTTGGATGAGTGCCACACCTCTCTCAGCCACATCGTTAACCACTTTCATTGTCTTGAGCTTCTTTTGTGCTTTGCAATAACCTGCATTAGTTTGCCACAAAGATGGGGACAACTGTAGAAAGTCAGTTGGCAGATTGAGCATGTCAAAAAATTTACTTGTTGCAGAAGACACAAAATCTTCAAGGTGAATGTCATTCACGTCTTGAGGCTTAACCACTGCCTTCATGCGGTTACCATTTTGAGCCTTTTTTAGACTGTCCACCATCCTCTGCTTTGTTTCATCACCAACATTCATATCAAAGAAGGCAAAGCCAACAACTTCTTCATTGAGGTACCACAGATGATTGATAAATTTGCGGCAAGCCTCTTCTGAAACCTCCTTGTCAACTTTTGTGTAGTCAGAAATCTTCTTCAGGAAGAGCAGGTCATTTGCTGGAGCTTGAACTGGCAAAGTAGCCAGGAACCATGCTTTAAAGTATACAAGGACAGCAAATCGAACCACCCTACCGAGTCCTTTGACTTCTCGGGCTGTCAACTTGAATTGTGACCGGAACATCCATATTTTGAAGGAATACAACAGCTTTGCCATCCACCTGGCTCTGTGCATGGCCCCAGGCTTCCTGAAAGATATCTTGCGGTGTGGAGTTCCTCCCAGGAATATAACAACCAATTCGAGTAATTCTCTATAGTCTTCCCGTGGCTGATTATCATTAAGGAAGCTCAATGCATTTTTCAGCAGACCTTCTCGATTTTCAGTCACAACCAAATCCATTTCTTGATCAGTGGCAGCTGTACTGTAGTCACTCTGCACAATGTTGGGCCAAAATGCTTGAAATCTCTTAAAAACAAGTATATCTGGCCCAGTTGATGGACCCATTACACGGTCAAATACTCCACCGATCACAACCTCATGCACATGATGACGGCATGGCAACCATAGGAGATTTTTCTCCAGTTTAATTTCGATGAGCTTACAGGCCCCAGTGTGGCGTCCAGTGTTGCTGCTTGTAGTGTCAAAAGACATTGCCACTATATAGTCTTTTAATTTCCAATCTTTGACCACTTCAACCACAGCATTAGCCATCGCTTCACCAGTTCCATTGGGCAACTTTGATACATTCAGCAATTGTTCATTCTCTTCATAGGACACAATGATTGGCAATCGATCATAAGTTTCTTTACCACCAGCTGTTTCAGGAAGTAGCTTTCCATCCCAATGAACAACAAGAGGGATTGTTGGATCAAGATTAAGTATAAATTGTTCTTTGGCAGACTTAAAAGACTGAACTCTCAACTTCATTCTTGATTGTCGAATTGTCTTCCGGTTGACTGCTATGTCTTCCACGTTGTGACCTAAAGTTTGAGCTGCTGCAGCAATCAAATGCACAGCATCACGATCACTAATCTTGGTGCGATCTAGTGCTTTGGCCAGAACAGGGGACATTATGTTTTTTGCACGTGGTTTCCCAGGTTTTGATTTTTTGGGAGGAGAACACTCTGACGCTGAAGAATTTACTTGTTCCTCAGACTCAGATGATGATGAGAATGGCGGATTCATTCCTTGTTTTTCATCTTCTTTTGTTTTCTGTGCCAAAGCTTTTGAAAAGCGAGCACGTTCTTCTTCTTTTCGTATTGCCAAGCGGACTTCTTTTGCTGCTAGTTCTTTATCAACTCTACCCAAGTATCCTTTCCTTCCATCTCGTTGTGCTAGAAGGAATTGCCGATCTTCTTCAATTTTGATCATTGTCAAAGCATTTGCATGAGCAATGTCAAATAGTTTACTTAATTGTTCTTTGAAAATTTCTTCCTTTATTTGCTGAGCTTGGCTTCTCCTCTTGGCAGCTTTTTGAAGGCTTTTCCATTTCACAAACATTTTTTCAACTCTTTCTCGGGCATGAATTTCTGAGCAAGTTGGTATTCTTGCCATTTCCCAAAATGGGAGTACTTGCTTGATCACTTCCTTGGCACTCTCTTTGATGGTTGCTTTGTTGACTTTGTGAATTTGAAAGAACAAACTCATAACTTCCCCAGTAGAAGGCAGTTTTAGACCAGTCAAAGCGTGTGCAGTTGGCCCAATCAACCATACTTCATTGTCTTTCCTTGTCTTTGGCTTTGTGCCACTACCACTAGTACTAGCCATCTAAAAAGAGAAACCATTACTATTATTAGTATTATATGATATATAATTTAGGGACAATAGGTAACACAAACTCACACCCAACATCCAGTTTGTAGAGTCTAGGATGTTGAGCTTGATAATGAGTACAAAGAAGTGACAAAAAAATTCTCTATAAGTCCAATTGGATATGTGGCACTCACAGATAGACCTAAGCTCATTCATGGATTGACAGAATACAGACACCTGCACAACATGTCAACAATCTGCCATTATATAATATATATATATATATATATATTAAGTAAGTTGTGTCAAGTTGTGCCCCTGGCTGGTGGCACCCCTAAACATCCCTCAATTTGGTTGAAATTGTTTGGGTTATATTATTTTGGTAGTTCTTATAAAAGGGCAGGGTGGTTGTGATCATATTCTGAAAAAAAAATTTTAACCCCCATTTCGGGACCACCCTAGTGTGTGTGTGTGTGTGTGTGTGTGTGTGTGTGTGTGTGTGTGTGTGTCCCATTGTCTGATTATGTTGATAGAGCAGGTACAGGTAACTCACATAGGAAGGGAGGGAAGTGGGAGGGAGGAAGGGTCAGAGAGAGGTAAGGAGGAAAGGAAGAGGAAGGGAGGGAAGAGGAAAGAGAGGAAGGAGGAAGAGATGAGAGAGAGCGAGAGAGATGACGTAATTGCGAGTAACTTAAGAGAGAGTGGGAGGGAGGAGGCGGAGAGAGAGGGGAAGGGAAGGAGGTGATAACGCAGGTAAGAAGTGACTCACCACAAGCACAGAGAGAGAGAGAGAGAGAGAGAGAGAGAGAGAGAGAGAGAGAGAGAGAGAGAGAATATTCCTTGGTTCCTGAGCAAAAGAACAATACATCTTTCATTGTTTACAAGAATTATATTGCGCGGGAAAGACGAGAACTCACCCATTCACGTGAAGGAGATTGAATCCTCGGCTTTAATTGGTTGCTGGAAACTAAAGGACGCGTCTTATTGGTTACAGGAACACGCCTTGTACACTCTATATTGAGTTCCAGGAAGTGTTTATTAATGACTCACTGACAGGGACGTGACTCTATTTCCAGGATCCTTAAGTCATTTCGCGGTGCTTCAGGTAAATTGGTTTTGCTTCAGGTAAATTAGGGAGGAGGAAAATTTTGAAGACGTAAAGCAGTTTTCCTCATTTTTTTCCTCTTTTTAGGGGCGGTGGAAGATGAGGACAAAGAAGAAATAATAGAAAAGAGAAGGAAGACATTTTTTTTTACACAAGATGATTGACTGATGAAGAAAAAATACGATTAAGTGAAATTTTGCTTCTGAAAACAAGATTATTCATTAAAAACTTCAATTATTTTTAAGAGAAAAAAAAAACAAGAAAATAAAAAAGGAAGACAATTTTAGACAGTTTTTACCCACCGTGAAGAAAAGATACAACCAGGTGAAATGTTACCTTTGAAGACAAGATGAAATATTGTACCTGAAGACTCGAAGAGAAATACTATATATTCCTGTGGGCTGACAATGGACGGCACTGACGAAGAACCTGACGAAGGAGGTACTGCGTCGAGTGGGGGGAGGAGGTGGGTGTTGGTGGAGGATTCTTCAAGGATTTGTGTGTTTGTGTCTCTCCTCTTGACTTAGGACGAGAGAGAGAGAGAGAGAGAGAGAGAGAGGAAGGGGGAAAATAAATTCAGGACGAGAGAGAGATAGAGAGAGAGAGAGAAAGAGAGAGAGAGAGAGAGAGAGAGGGCGATAAATCCTTGATGAAATCGTCTCTATATCCCCCCAAAAAAATGTATTAATACATTCTTAGGAATAGAGAAAATGCATAGTTACGGGTCTCAGTAGGCAGTTCCGAGGTTACTCAGGTCGTCAAAGATCTGTTACAGCTTTAATGAACCAGTTAGTGGGGAGGGAAGAAGGATTTTAACCAACGATACTCTTAAAACCAATTTTCTTTTTCCTTATAACTTAGAATGAGTTATTGTGCCAAGTTATAGGTCTAGGTTAGGTTATTCACGTGTTATTTATGTCGTCAGTCTTGTGTTATAGTCAAATTGAAGCAGCTATGTACGTTCTTGATATACCAGTTAGGGAGAATTTTAACTTGGGGTCATTTTAAGATTTTTTTTTGTCCTTGTGTGGTAGTCAGATAAGCTCTTGTCCTCTGGAATTAGTGGAGGAAGATTTAACATGTGAATCCAACTTTGTCTCTTGTCGGTATAATGAGCCATTTATATGCATCCTCACGTCTGCATTATGAGGTAAAAACTGATGGAAGGCCACTGAAGGAACCCATCTTATGTGGCGGGTTAAGTAAGACACTTAGGACGCTCTCTCATGGCTCTCGTTGTGGACAAAAATATTAGCGTAAGAACCATTGATAATTTAAGTCCCTGGATCTCCGGCTTTCTCCCCTTTCTCCTTTTCCTTTCTCCGTCCCCCTTATCCTCTCCCTTCCCCCTTTCTCCTCAACGGTGCAGAGGAAGGTGCGAGCGGCAGTGTTGGAGAAATTGAAGAGAGAGGAAATGTGTAAAAGTGAGTTATGACGTAGTTTTGGGGGAAGAAAATTGAAAGAGAAGCAAATGGAAACAAACTGTAGAGTTTTGAAAGTCAGTGAAGCTGTGGGAGGAGGAAACTTGAAGTGGTCACAGAAACCCCGGAGAGCTTAGTTACTTGAGGCCTGGCTGAGGGAGGACCTGGCTGGGGAGGACCTGGCTGGGGAGGGACCTGGCTGAGGGAGGACCCTGGCTGGGGGAGGACCTGGCTGTAGGGGAAGAGGTTAAGTTAGATTAAGTTAGCATTAGGGTGATTGATCTTAAGGTAAATAATTCATGGGGGTTAAATTCTTCAGGTGATCATTACAAATCTTTGAAAATTTCGAGTGCCCGGCCCTCTTACCCCAGGTCATGGGGTTGAAGAGGTTGCCGGTCCTTACACCACGGGTCATGGAGCTGAAGGGGTGCCCGGACATCACACCCCGATTCATGGTACTGAAAGGGTGCCCGGCCCTCACACCCCGGGTCATGGCACTGATGAAGTGACCGGCCTCACACGTCGGGTCATGGCACTGAAAGGGTGCCCGTCCCACACACCCCGGGTCATGTCATTGAAGGGGTGCCCGGCCCTCACACCCCGGTTCATAGCTCTGTAGGGTGCCCGGCCCTCACACCCCGTTTCATGGCACTAACGGGGTGCCCGGCCCTCACACCTCGGCTCATGGCACTGAAGGGGTGCCCGGCCCTGACGCCCCAGTTCAGGTCACTGAAGGGGTGCCCGGCCCTCACACCCTGGGTCATGGCACTGAAGCGGTGCCCGGCCGTCACCCCACTGGCCATGGCACTGAAGGTATGCCCGGCCCTCACACCCCTGGTCATAGACCTAAACGGGTGCCCGACCCTCACACCCCGGGTCATGGGACTGAAGGGGTGCCCGGCCCTCACACCCCGGGTCATGGCAATGAAGGAGTGACCGGTCCTCACACCCCGGGTCATGGCACTGAAAAGGTGCCCGGCCCTCACACTAGTGTCATGTGAAGGGGTGCCCGGCCCTCTCACCCGGGTTCATAGCTCTTTAGGGGTGCCCGGCCCTCACACCCCGGCTCATGGCACTGAAAGGGTGCCTGGCCCTGACGCCCCGGGTCATTGGGTTGAAGCGGTTCCTGGCCCTCACACCACGGGTCATGGTGCTGAAGGGGTGCCCGGACATCACACCCCGATTCATGGCACTGAAAAGGTGCCCGGCCCTCACACCCCGGGTCATGGCACTGAAAAGGTGCCCGGCCCTCACACCCTGCGTCATAGCACTGAAGGGGTGCCCGGCCCTCACACCCAGGGTCATGGGGTTGAAGCGGTTCCCGGTCCTCACACCACAGGTAATGGAGCTGAAGGGGTGCCCGGACATCACACCCCGATTCATGGCACTGAAAGGGTGCCCGGGGCTCACACCCCGGGTCATGGCACTGAAGGAGTGACCGGCCTTCACACCTCGGGTTATGGCACTGAAACGGTGCCCGGCCCACACACCCCGGGTCATGTAATTGAAGGGGTGCCCGGCCCTCACTCCCCTGGTCATGTCACTGAATGGGTGCCCGGCCTTCACACCCCGGGTCATAGCACTGAAGGGGTTCCCGGCCCTCAAACCCCGGGTCATGGTGCTGGAGGGGTGCCCGGCTCTCACACCCCGATTCATGGCACTGAAATCGAGCCCGGCCCTCACACCCTAGGTCATAGCACTGAAGGGGTGCCCGGCCCTCACACCCAGGGTCATGGGGTTGAAGCGGTTCCCGGTCCTCACACCACGGGTCATGGGGCTGAAGGGGTGCCCGGACATCACACCCCGATTCATGACACTGAAAGGGTGCCCGGCCCTCACACCCCGGGTCATGGCACTGAGTGAGTGACCGGCCCTCACACCCTGGGTCATGGCACTGAAGCGATGCCCGGACGTCACACCCCTGGCCATGGCACTGAAGGTGTGCCCGACCCTCACACACCTTGTTATAGACCTAAATGGGTGGCCGGCCCTCACACCCCGGGTCATGGTGCTTTAGGGGTGCCCGGCCCTCACACCCCGATTCATGGCACTGAAATCCAGCCCAGCCCTCACGCCCGGGTCATAGTGCTGAAGGGGTGCCCGGCCCTCACACCCCGATTCATAGCTCTGTAGGGGTGCCCGGCCCTCACACCCCGTTTCATGGCACTAAAGGGGTGCCCCCCCCTCACACCCTGGCTCATGGCACTAAAAGGGCGCCCGCGCCTTCACACCCTGGGTCATGGCACTGAAGCGATGCCCGGACGTCACACCCCTGGCCATGGCACTGAAGATGTGCCCGGCCCTCACACACCTTGTTATTGACCTAAATGGGTGGCCGGCCCTCACACCCCGGGTCATGGTGCTTTAGGGGTGCCCGGCCCTCACACCCCGATTCATGGTACTGAAATCCAGCCCAGCCCTCACGCCTGGGTCATAGCACTGAAGGGGTGCCCGGCCCTCACACCCAGGGTCATGGGGTTGAAGCGGTTCCCGGTCCTCACACCACAGGTAATGGAGCTGAAGCGGTGCCCGGACATCACACCCCGATTCATGGCACTGAAAGGGTGCCCGGCCCTCACACCCCGGGTCATGTAATTGAAGGGGTGCCCGGCCCTCACTCCCCCGGTCATGTCACTGAAAGGGTGCCCGGCCTTCACACCTCGGGTCATAGCACTGAAGGGGTTCCCGGCCCTCATACCCCGGGTCATGGTGCTGGAGGGGTGCCCGGCTCTCACACCCCGATTCATGGCACTGAAATCGAGCCCGGCCCTCACACCCCGGGTCATCGTGCTGAAAAAGTGCCCGGCCCTCACACCCCGGGTCATGGCACTGAAAAGGTGCCCGGCCCTCACACCCCGGGTCATGGCACTGAAAAGGTGCCCGGCCCTCACACCCTGGGTCATAGCACTGAAGGGGTGCCTGGCCCTCACACCCAGGGTCATGGGGTTGAAGCGGTTCCTGGTCCTCACACCACGGGTCATGGTGCTGAAGGGGTGCCCGGACATCACACCCCGATTCATGGCACTGAAAAGGTGCCCGGCCCTCACACCCAGTGTCATGTGAAGGGGTGCCCGGCCCTCACTCCCCTGTTCATAGCTCTGTAGGGGTGCCCGGCCCTCACACCCCGTTTCATGGCACTAAAGGGGTGCCCGGCCCTCACACCCCGGGTCATGGCACTGAAGCGGTGCCCGGCCGTCACACCCCTGGCCATGGCACTGAAGGTGTGCCCGGCCCTCACACACCTGGTTATAGACCTAAACGGGTGGCCGGCCCTCACACCTCGTTTCATGGGGCTGAAAGGGTGCCCGGACCTCACACCCCGATTCATGGCACTGAAAGGGTGCCCGGCCCACACACCCCGGGTCATGTCATTGAAGGTGTGCCCGGCCCTCACACACCTGGTTATAGACCTAAACGGGTGGCCGGCCCTCACACCACGGGTCATGGGGTTGAAGCGGTTCCCGGTCCTCACACCCCGGGTCATGGGGTTGAAGCGGTTCCCGGTCCTCACACCACGGGTCATGGAGCTGAAGGGGTGCCCGGACATCACACCCCGATTCATGGCACTGAAAGGGTGCCCGGCCCTCACACCCCGGGTCATGGCACTGATGAGTGACCGGCCCTCACACCTCGGGTCATGGCACTGAAAGGGTGCCCGGCCCTCACACCACGGGTCATGACACTGAAAGGGAGCCCGGCTCTCACATCCCGGGTCAGGGCACTGAAGGGGTACCCGGCCCTCACACCTCGTTTCATGGGGCTGAAGGGGTGCCCGGCCCTCACACCCCGGGTCATGGGGTTGAAGCGGTTCCCGGTCCTCACACCACGGGTCATGGAGCTGAAGGGGTGCCCGGACATCACACCCCGATTCATGACACTGAAAGGGTGCCCGGCCCTCACACCCCGGGTCATGGCACTGAGTGAGTGACCGGCCCTCACACCTCGGGTCATGGCACTGAAAGGGTGCCCGGCCCTCACACCACGGGTCATGACACTGAAAGGGAGCCCGGCTCTCACACCCCGGGTCAGGGCACTGAAGTGGTACCCGGCCCTCATACCCCGGGTCATGGTGCTGGAGGGGTGCCCCGCCCTCACACCCCGATTCATGGCACTGAAATCGAGCCCGGCCCTCACACCCCGAGTCATCGCACTGAAAAGGTGCCCGGCCCTCACACCCCGGTTCATAGCTCTGTAGGGGTGCCCGGCCCTCACACCCTGCTTCATGGCACTAAAGGGGTGCCCGGCCCTCACACCCTGGCTCATGGCACTAAAAGGGCGCCCGGCCCTCACACCCTGGGTCATGGCACTGAAGCGATGCCCGGACGTCACACCCCTGGCCATGGCACTGAAGGTGTGCCCGACCCTCACACACCTTGTTATAGACCTAAATGGGTGGCCGGCCCTCACACCCCGGGTCATGGTGCTTTAGGGGTGCCCGGCCCTCACACCCCGATTCATGGCACTGAAATCCAGCCCAGCCCTCACGCCCGGGTCATAGTGCTGAAGGGGTGCCCGGCCCTCACACCCCGATTCATAGCTCTGTAGGGGTGCCCGGCCCTCACACCCCGTTTCATGGCACTAAAGGGGTGCCCGGCCCTCACACCCTGGCTCATGGCACTAAAAGGGCGCCCGGCCCTCACACCCTGGGTCATGGCACTGAAGCGATGCCCGGACGTCACACCCCTGGCCATGGCACTGAAGGTGTGCCCGGCCCTCACACCCCGATTCATGGCACTGAAATCCAGCCCAGCCCTCACGCCCGGGTCATAGCACTGAAGGGGTGCCCGGCCCTCACACCCAGGGTCATGGGGTTGAAGCGGTTCTCGGTCCTCACACCACAGGTAATGGAGCTGAAGCGGTGCCCGGACATCACAC
>CAUDMG010000199.1:0-24622 GCA_958450375.1 Homarus gammarus
TCTTCTGTGGATGCACCATGGCACCCTAACATATAGTTCTTGGTGGATGACCTGCACGTCTTCTGTGGATGTACCATGGCACCCTAACATATAGTTCTTGGTGGATGACCTGCACGTCTTCTGTGGATGTACCATGGCACCCTAACATATAGTTCTTGGTGGATGACCTGCACGTCTTCTGTGGATGTACCATGGCACCCTAACATATAGTTCTTGGTGGATGACCTGCACGTCTTCTGTGGATGCACCATGGCACCCTAACATATAGTTCTTGGTGGATGACCTGCACGTCTTCTGTGGATGCACCATGGCACCCTAACATATAGTTCTTGGTGGATGACCTGCACGTCTTCTGTGGATGTACCATGGCACCCTAACATATAGTTCTTGGTGGATGACCTGCACGTCTTCTGTGGATGTACCATGGCACCGTAACATATAGCTCTTGGTGGATGACCTGCACGTCTTCTGTGGATGCACCATGGCACCCTAACATATAGTTCTTGGTGGATGACCTGCACGTCTTCTGTGGATGCACCATGGCACCCTAACATATAGTTCTTGGTGGATGACCTGCACATCTTCTGTGGATGCACCATGGCATCCTAACATATAGTTCTTGGTGGATGACCTGCACGTCTTCTGTGGATGCACCATGGCACCCTAACATGTAGTTCTTGGTGGATGACCTGCACATCTTCTGTGGATGTACCATGGCACCCAAACACATAGTTCTTGGTGGATGACCTGCACGTCTTCTGTGGATGTACCATGGCACCCTAACATATAGTTCTTGGTGGATGACCTGCACGTCTTCTGTGGATGTACCATGGCACCCTAACATATAGTTCTTGGTGGATGACCTGCACGTCTTCTGTGGATGTACCATGGAACCCTAACATATAGTTCTTGGTGGATGACCTGCACGTCTTCTGTGGATGCACCATGGCACGACTTAAAGCTCTTCCAACGTGTGCTGCAGTATGAGGCCGTAAACCCGCTGATCTCCACGAGCGCACTACGTGCATTTCAACGGCATCTCTGGTTTCTGACTGCTGAGATGGTGCCTCTTGCACTTTTCAGCAACAAGGTGCCAGCAGATGAACGTCGTACGCTTGCCAACAGTCTCCTAGCAGTCAAACCAGACAATGAATCGTCCAAACCATCAGAACGCTTAAGAATGGGATTTGGGAAGTCTAAATTTCCCGTCTACAGTCACTCTCTCAACAACGCTTGCTGACTCGACTGATTGTGACTCTTGGTTCACATGCCAAGCTCCTCAGCTCGACCTAAATTTCCTTGCATTAGATGTTGAAGACTGGCAACTGTCTACTGCATACCAGGCATCTGCAATCAACCCGAAAGCGCTTAATGCCATCAATGACCATGCCGAGCGTGGAATCGAGCTCGGTTCAGAATATCTTTCATCGGCCAAGAGAGAAGAACACTCCCAGAATGTGATCCAAGTTGTTGAACGGGACTTTAAGAAGCTCCCGAACCTGCACAAGCGATGTTCAGTGTAACTAATGTGTTTAACAGTGTATCTAATACTTAGATAGATGTCAGAATGAGAAATCTTATGTTAATGTGCCCTTATAGTGAGAAGTTAATTTTGTACAGAGAACTGTAGTGATCTCACAATAAACAATTAGTGATTGCTGATTTTTTATATACAGTCGGCCCTTAACATACGCGGGTTTAGCATACACAGATTTGCAAATACGCGGATTGCCCCGCCGGAGGAATATTCTGTACATTGAAATAATTGAAGTCCATTCAAATCGCGCGCCATTCAACTCGCGCGCGGCACCGAACACGGGACACTGCCCGCTCCCGCAACCTCACACACACACGCATACCTCTCCCTCACTCAGTCAGTCTCGCTGTAACCACGCTTGTGTTGACATCAGCATTGTAGTTGCAAAAATATTACATTTCCATGAATGTATTATATCAAGCACAGAATGAATAGAATATCACTAATATAAGAGTATTTTAACCGAAAACTACTAAAAAAACGAGTAACATATCTTGAACATCGGAAGGTTAGGTAAAGTCTTTTGTTTTCATGTAGTTTATCCTAATTTACATTGAAATGCATTACGTTTCAGCAAAACTACTATTTATTTCTGAGAATATGGAAATGTAATATTTTGCTGAAATGACGTACGTATTACAGTGGAAAGTGACGAAAGCAATGACTCGCTTTCTTTCGTTCAAAAGATGTTACCGTAACCGCTTTTCGAATAGTTTTCAGTTAAAAAACTGTTGTATTACAATAATATTCTATCCTAATTCACTTGTGATGCAACAGTTTTTTAACTGAAACCAAACACTGTACCAGTGAAGATGGTGGAGTATAAGCTATAAATGATAGAACAAACAACTGTACCAGTGAAGATGGTGGAGTATAAGCTATAAATGATAGAACAAACAACTGTACCAGTGAAGATGGTGGAGTATAAGCTATAAATGATGGAACAAACAACTGTACCAGTGAAGATGGTGGAGTATAAGCTATAAATGATAGAACAAACAACTGTACCAGTGAAGACGGTGGAGTATAAGCCATAAATGATAGAACAAACAACTAATAATAATAATAATAATTGACGGTTTATTGAAAAAGTTCTGCAGCCCGAAGGCTGAAAATATACATTGGACATAAATGACTTATTACATACATTGGTGGTTTAACAAAAGCCTTCATTAGAGAAAGGTAAAGGAACATACAGTGAACATATAGATTATTGTAGGTGTTGAACAGCAAAAACGTAGTGTAGTAACTCCCTCCCAGATGGTGTTAGGAGGGACCTCACGTGGTGTAGTAGTTCCCTCACAGATGGTGTTATGAGGGGCATCACGTGGTGTAGTAGTTCCCTCACAGATGGTGTTATGAGGGGCCTCACGTGGTGTAGTAATTCCCTCACAGATGGTGTTATGAGGGGCCTCACGTGGTGTAGTAATTCCCTCACATATGGTGTTATGAGGGGCCTCACGTGGTGTAGTAATTCCCTCACAGATGGTGTTATGAGGGGCCTCACGTGGTGTAGTAATTCCCTCACAGATGGTGTTATGAGGGGCCTCATGTGGTGTAGTAATTCCCTCACATATGGTGTTATGAGGGGCCTCACGTGGTGTAGTAATTCCCTCACAGATGGTGTTATGAGGGGCCTCACGTGGTGTAGTAATTCCCTCACATATGGTGTTATGAGGGGCCTCATGTGGTGTAGTAATTCCCTCACATATGGTGTTATGAGGGGCCTCACGTGGTGTAGTAATTCCCTCACAGATGGTGTTATGAGGGGCCTCACGTGGTGTAGTAATTCCCTCACATATGGTGTTATGAGGGGCCTCACATGGTGTAGCAGTTCCCTCACAGATGGTGTTATGAGGGGCCTCACGTGGTGTAGTAATTCCCTCACAGATGGTGTTATATGAGTGAGGTGTGGTTCCAGGCCTTCCTATCGTAGACGGATTAACACATCGCTGGTTGTTGGGTCTCACGGACCGTTATCACTGGGTACCTGGGACCTGACTGTGTGAAGGTCAACTTGGGTACCACTGTTACTGTTGAGTTGTTCTCACTGACTTAAGCACTGTTCACCACTGTTCACCTCTGTTTAACACTGGTTCCATTCCTTTCCTAAATGAAATAGTAACTTCTGGCGAGAACATGTTGATATTCCGGTGGGGAGGAGGCTTCAGGGGAGGGAGTTGGTATAGGCCAACATAACAGTTGACCTGGCTGCTCCGAGAGGAGCATAAGCTATAAAGTATAAGTATAAGCTATAAATGATAGAACAAACAACTGTACCAGTGAAGATGGTGGAGTATAAGCTATAAATGATAGAACAAACAACTGTACCAGTGAAGATGGTGGAGTATATGCTATAAATGATAGAACAAACAACTGTACCAGTGAAGATGGTGGAGTATATGCTATAAATGATAGAACAAACAACTGTACCAGTGAAGATGGTGGAGTATAAGCTATAAATGATAGAACAAACAACTGTACCAGTGAAGATGGTGGAGTATATGCTATAAATGATAGAACAAACAACTGTACCAGTGAAGATGGTGGAGTATAAGCTATAAATGATAGAACAAACAACTGTACCAGTGAAGATGGTGGAGTATAAGCTATAAATGATAGAACAAACAACTGTACCAGTGAAGATGGTGGAGTATATGCTATAAATGATAGAACAAACAACTGTACCAGTGAAGATGGTGGAGTATAAGCTATAAATGATAGAACAAACAACTGTACCAGTGAAGATGGTGGAGTATAAGCTATAAATGATAGAACAAACAACTGTACCAGTGAAGATGGTGGAGTATAAGCTATAAATGATAGAACAAACAACTGTACCAGTGAAGATGGTGGAGTATAAGCTATAAATGATAGAACAAACAACTGTACCAGTGAAGATGGTGGAGTATAAGCTATACAGTGATCCCTCGGTTAACGAGCGCTTCGGTTAACGAACTACCTTCCGTAAGATTCTTAACTTCGGCTAACGAGCATACCCTCTATTAACGAATTCCTTACGAGCGGCCCCCAACAAGTTTTCGCTTGCACACTAGCTGTCGTATTAGTCCGCCAATACAGTAATCGGTTCTAGGGCTTAAATTCCTTACCATTTTAGTAAATATCAAGAAGGTTGTACCATTCAATCATTTTAAAAGTTTTATATTACATTTTTTAGTAATTTTAACAATTATTGAACATAATTGAAGTACAGAATACAGAAAATTATCTTCCACAGCAAGTGTTCAATGTGGACAAAACTGGGCTGTTCTGGAAAAAGATGCCCAAAGAACATTCATCACCAGAGATGAAGCCTCTTTACCTGGGCATAAACCCATGAAAGACCATCTCACTCTATTGCTTGGTGCCAATGCTTCAGGGGATTTCCGACTGAAGCCTATGCTTGTCTACCACTCTGAAAACCCCAGGGTGTTCAAGCAACAAAAAGTGGTAAGAGGACGGCTTGGAGTTTATTGGAAATCCAACCGTAAGGCATGGGTGACAAGACAGCTCTTTAATGAATGGGCTGTTGAGGTGTTTTGCCCTTCTGTGAAGAGCTACCTAACCACCAAGAAACTCCCTTTAAAGGCTCTTCTCCTTCTGGATAATGCTCCTGGTCATGACCCCCAAGTTGCCAGAACTTTGGAGTATCAATTTGACTTTGTCAAAGTGTTGTTTTTGCCTCCCAACACTACATCAATCATACAGCCAATGGACCAGAATGTGATCAGCAACTTCAAGAAGTTGTACATGAAGAAAATGTTCAGGAGGTGTCATCAGGCAACTTCCACTGATCCTGAACTAACAATTGGCACAGTTCTGGAAGACAGAGTTTAACATCCTGGAGGCTGTAAAATTTATCGTGTCCTCATGGCAAGAAGTCTCCACTAGAACCCTCAATTCTTCATGGAAAGCACTGTGGCCATCAGTAGTCCATGATTTTGAGGGATTTCAGGATGAAACAGAGTTGGACCAGGAGATTGTGTCCATTGGTCAGTCATTGGGCCTTGAAGTGGAGGATGATGATGTAGAAGAGCTTGTGATGTCTCCTGAGGAGGAACTTACTCCAGATGACTTGAAGCAACTGCATGAGATGCTAGAGGCTGACAGTGGTGAGGAGGAAACGGAAAGTGATGACCATATGTCTACTTCACATTTGAAAGATGTTGTTCACTACTGGGAGAAGTTCAGGAAACTGGCTTCAAGGCACCCAGATGTGGAAAAAGCAGAACTTGGTTTGTGTAATGTTGAGGACACAATGGTCTCCTTCTTCAAACATCAGTTAATGATGAGGAGGAGAGATGCCCCACAAACAAAAATTGAGTTTTTTCACTAAAAGGCAGCGAGAAAAAGATGCTAGCCCTCAGCCTTCCACTTCAAGAAGGAGAGAGGATGTTCCTGCTGGAGAATCTGTCAGTCCAGAGGTTCCTGACATTTTTATGGGAGGTGACTCACCTTCCAAGAAGCAGTAAAATGCTTCTCCTCCACCCCCACTTCCTTCTCTTCTCCCTTCTCCTTCTCCACCTCCCACTTCAAATTCACATCAGCATCATCATCCAGGAGCCTTTTATATACACACCTCAAAGTAAGTGTACTTTTCTACCTTTTTTGTTGACTTTAGGCAATTTTCGGTGAGCTGGAACCACTTACCCAAAAACCCATTGAAACAATGATTTCGGTTAACGAATTTTTTGGCTAAATAGCAACCTGCTGGAACGAATTGTGCTCGTTAACCGAGGGACCACTGTATACACACACAGTAGGGTGACAATAAAAAGTGAAAGTTTTTATTTTTAGATGGCCATTTGTCCAATACTGCGTACCCATGAAAAAAGAACACAGGCGAAATCCTGGGTCATTTGGACAATATTTAGAGGTGGCTCAAGCCATTTGAAGTTAACACTACTGAAATTATTATTGATTTTTTCTAATTTCTTTATTTATAAACCGATTACTATGAAACTTTGCAGGTATATGTAGAATGCAAATTCAAACTAAAGTTGTTCCTAACATTTTTTCTAAAAATGAGTAATGAGTATTTTGGCTGGTGCAGCTATTGGCAATGCAGAGGGGAGGGAGAGGCGGGTGTCAGTCGGGGTAGGGGGAAGAGGTTGTGTGCCAGTGTCTGACTGGTACAGTAGCATCAGTTGTGTGCGAGACGTGACGGTGGGTGTGTGTGCGTCGCTCTTGTTGCAGTATTACGGTTAGTACCATTGTCTTTGTCTAAAATCAATGCATCAATTTAGGTATATAACACTTTAAAAACTTTATACAAGTGATCTTGCATGCCGTATGCTTTATGGGTGCTGTTGTTTGCATAACATTAACAACATAAGTTACATAAATGTTTTTGTTTGTTTCAGGTTCAATGGCGAGTACACGTTCAAAAACTGAAGTTTGGCTCATTGGTCAACACATAACCGAAATCACGGGTGCACAACTTCCTTCAAGAGGAGATGTTCTACGTCTGTTTTTCCACGGTCACAATGAACATAAGAAAACAGTGAATGATTCTGCGAGTGAAGTTGCAGCATTGGTTATTAGTTTCTGGAATAAAGCACGGATTCCTACCATAACTGAGAAGAGTATTGGACGAAAGGTAGTGGATCTTTTTTTAATGTGGAAGGGACTTAAGAAAAACTGCACTCGCACTACAGACACACAACGTAAGAAAGAGGAAACTTTTTGTGATGAGTTAGAGGACCTCTTCGATGTTGCCCACCCCAAGGCAATGCAGCTCTTGACCATCAAAGAAGACCGAGCATTCCTGGCAGCGCAACGAGAAAAAGGGAGAAGAGGTGTAATGGCACGGCTGCTAGTCTAGGTCATGACCCAATGGAACTAGTTTTAAACTATGAGACAGTGCGTACTTCGCGAGCGACCCACCGTTCTGGGATTGCCAAGGAAATTAAAGAAAAATTTCAACCTAGTGAAGTGCTCACTGTGCACTGGGATGGAAAAATTATTCCTGATGAACAAGGAGCGAGTGTTGACAGAATCGCCATTCTTGTCTCCGGAATCAATACTGAAAAGCTGCTTGGTGTCCCGAAACTATTGTCAGGGACTGGACAGGCCATTGCTACAGCAGTCAGTGCAGCGCTGGAAGAGTGGAAAATATCAGAGAATGTTTCAGCACTCAGTTTTGACACAACAGCTTCAAACACTGGGCACTTGTCGGGGGCATGTGTCATTCTGGAGCAGAAACTCGGCCGCCGTCTTCTGCATCTCGCGTGTCGTCACCACATCCTTGAGCTTGTTGCCGAGAAAGCGTATGTGGAATGCATGGGGCCTTCCTCTGGACCAGATATTACTCTCTTCTCTCGCTTCAAGCATAAGTGGAAGGACATCAGTCAAGATGACTACAGCCCTCTCTCAGACCTCCCTCCAAGTTTGTACGAGAAACGAGATGACCTCATCTGTTGCTGGAAACATCATCTGGGTAAGAAGCAGCAGCCACGTGATGATTACCGTGAGGTACTGGAGCTAGCAATCAGGTGTCTCGATGGAGCTCTACCCAAGTTTAATCTCCGACGGCCCGGAGCACTTCACCGAGCACGGTGGATGGCTAAGCTCATTTATGTCATGAAGATCCTGATTTTTGCTAATCAGTTTAAACTAACTGCTCGTGAGACATTAGGCTTGAAACGATTCACATTCTTTGTGCTAGAGGTGTATGTCAGTGCATGGTTCACGGCCTCCGTTCCATCCTCCGCTCCTGCTAATGATTTGCGGCTCCTCCAAGACCTGTCAGAGTACCACGACGTCAAAATATCAAGAACATGTCTCACAGTCTTCGGTCGTCACCTGTGGTACCTCAGTGAAGGCTTGGTGGGTCTTGCACTCTTCGATCCACAAGTTAATGCAACAATGAAGACAAACATAGTTCGGGCAATCGTTGAGAGGAAGGCGACCGAGGATTCACCAAAACGTGCTGCTCTTCCTGCCACATCTTCCCTTCCCACAAAGCAGCTCTCAGACTTTGCTTCTAGAGGATCAAACTTTCTATTTGAAAGTCTCAAAATGAAGACTTCTTTTTTGTCCAAGGAACCTGACACATGGTCTGATGATGAAGACTTCAAAACTGGCGTCGCAGTTGTGGGTGGTCTCAGAGTCATCAACGACACTGCAGAGAGAGGGATTGCCTTGATACAGGCATTCAACAGCAAGATCACGAAGAGTGAAGACCAGCGTCAACATCTGCTGCAGGTTGTTGAAGAGCAGAGGCGGTCACAACCAGGGACATCAAAACAGGACCTTACAAGCAAAAAGCGAAAACAATGAATGGGTTGTCCACACCTCTCCCACCCATTGATGTAAGCGTGTTCACTGCAGTTTCATTTTAAAAAGGAATTAATCATTTATATGTACAGTGTACACATAAACTTGCTCAATATGTAAATTTTAAAATAAACCGGCATATTATGAATATTCGTATTTTTTGCCTATAAGGATAAAACTTCAATTGACTTGAGCTACCTCTAAATATTGTCCAAATGACCCAGGATTTCGCCTGTGTTCTTTTATCATGGGTACGCAGTATTGGACCAATGGCCATTCCATTTAATCAATTTTAGAAATTCACCCCTATGCACTATTGTCACCCTAACACACAGGTTGTACCTCTCTAGTCCGGCAACCTCGGGACCTGACCGGTGCCGGACCATGGAAATTCACCCTTTTCCTGGATAGATAGTGACTTGTGCTTACGCTTGGAAGCACTAGCACCACTTTCACTGCTTCGTGGTCTCTTTGAAGACATATTGAACAGTTAAATGTTGTACAGCAGGTTCTCAAATTTCGAGAGCTTTTAATTTGGACAAAAAAAAAAAAAAAACACTACACAATTTCAAATTTCGACAACGGAAACTCGAATTTTGACGGGTTTGAGCGGTCCGCCAACGTTTAGGCGTGCACAATCATGTAAACAGCGTCATTTCTCTTATGTACAAAAGATACATTATTGTATATTACTGAATGTCTTTTTCATTGAATTAATGTTTGTGTGTGCAAAATGAACAACACAATTAATTAATAATAAGTGGAATATTAAAACACACGAGGAGACTAGACGGCATTGTTTTCGTTAATGTTTACAAAACCAGTAACTGGTTGATTCTAGATATAAAACTGAAGAAATACCACCCTGTTTGTAGCTGTAGTAAAATTAATGTAAAAAATTAATATGGTAAGTAATGTTATTTAATGTTAATAAATGGAACAATATAAGTAGCTAACCATTATTGGTAAAGAAAAAAGTGAGATCGCGTATGTAAGTGCGCACATGTGTAAACATTTCGTTATTACTCTACATAAGAATATGAAAGCAACACTTATTTACTGTTCATATATATTTTAATTAATGTTTCTGAATTTAATAAAAAAATTCTACCCACCAGTGCTGGTAAAGTTGAAAACATAAGGACAGTCAATGTTGTTGTGTGTGTTTTTACTTGGATGACAAAGTTGCCAAGTCATCAGGTTCAACTCTAGCTGAAGCTATAGAACATAAAAAAAATTTCTGTGTTGTTTTTAGTTTTTATTAAACTTTATGTGTTATTTTTGTTGCTTAATTAGGATGTTGCGTTATTACAGGTAGTAATTCGCCCAAAAAGTAGGGTAAACAAGGCAAAATTTAGCCAAACATTGAAAGTACCAGACTCAAATTAATTTTCTCCATGGGCAAACTAAAATTGTTCCGGACCACGGGAGTTTCCGGACCACAGAATGCCGGACTAGAGAGGTAAAACAAATGTTAATTAAGAACTGCCCCAACAAGGCAGGTGGAAGCAGTTACAAGGTTCCTTGAAAGGAATGTAATATGTTCTACTAAGGCAAACGGGTAAAGATCTTATAACTAGACTTAAACATCATAAATATAGTGTTAGGACAGGCCAGTAATCCAATGTTTTGTTCATTCATATGAGAGATAATAAGTATTGCATTGACTGGGATAATGCCTCCTCAATATTACCTTGTAATTCTATTGTCAGGAGGAACATTATTGAATCTAGTCTCAGTAAACATACCAAATCTGTCAACACGAATAGAGGCGTCCCGCATCGTATGGGCAACTCAGACCATCCGGGCAAAACCCTTTTTTTGTTGGTAAGCACTATTTTCGGCCTAGCTCTAAATGGTGGTAGTTGATATAATCTCCTTACTACTCTGTAAATAAGGTTGAAAGCCCTTTGAAAATAGGGTAGAACATCGATTTGTAGCAGACAGGATATTATGGGCTCGGCTTTTGCGTCGTCGGGTGCTCTCATCCAGTCAGTGAGTGAATGAGAGGAGCAGGCGGCCAATCACGGCGACCGGCCTACGGCCTCCTACCCCGTCTCAGCCAATGACAATGAGAGTCCATGTCACGGCCCCTCCGGCCAATGAGGCGGAATCCCTCTCTCCCTTTCCCTCGGTTCTCTTTTAATGTGGCGGGATCTACGCTCTGATACTGATTAAAGTAAAAACCCATAAGCGGGTGGGAGTTTTGTTGCTTCAAGTCAACATTGCAACAACCCAGTACATTACTTCATGATGTGTTACCTACCATCTGCAAGTACAGTCCTTTAGCTTCAAAATGCATCAAAAATTAATGCTTTATCTCTAAAAACAACAAAGTTATACACGTTTGAAGTTGGAAAAACTTTAAACGCGGTTTTCTCGGTTTCAAAATTTGGTGCGAATAGCCCATACGATGCGGTGTGCCTCAGTTTGTGATTAACAAGATTTGTAAGCAGATGAAAGTGTTGGGTCACTACCTTATGACCTGAATGTGGTGGACACCTGCTGTCCCTAGGGCAGGGGTGGCGAACCTTTTTGAGAGCGTGTGCCCAAATTGGCGATAATATGCTGAAAAATTCACTCGTGTGCCCGTAGGAATTTTGAGCAGAAGATTATTATTATTATTATTATTATTATTAAAATATTGGTATTTTACAAAAAAATTACCGAGAAAGACAACAAAACGCTTGAAAGCTTTCTTAGAGAAATCTGTTTAGGCAACCAGTAACTCGTCTGAATTGTTTTAAAAGGGACAGCTTAAGGAATTACATGTATTTATAACTAGTAATTCACAAGAGATAAAATTAATGAATTACGTGACAATAATAATGGACCTTCATTTTAGAAGAAAGGAGGAGTCCCGTTGATTATTTACGTGTATTCATTTTTTTACTATTAACAAAAGTATAACAGAGAGAGACTGAAATAAATGAAAGCATTTTAGAAAAAGCCTGTTCAAAAAATAATTAATATCAACGTTTTTAAAAAGACAACTGAAAAATAACATCATTTATAAATAGAACTGAACCTTATAACCAATATATGAAATGTGACAGTGAAATGAAAAGCTTTGGTTCATATTATAAAACAAAACAAAAATCAAGGAACGGAAAATAAGCAAACTTTACTCTGAGTGAGACTTTTGCTGCTGCACCAACAGATATTTTATATCAGGCTTGTATTTGGTTGTGAAGAGAGCTATCATTACCCCAATACTGATGTGTACACTGGGTCGGCAGGGATTTAAAAACGTGTCATCCGAAGTAAAGTGTTCCAGCAACCACCCAGCTGGCTCCCAGCGAGACACTGGAGCACCTTAGGTTTTGTCTTTATTCAAGACATCTTCAGAGGCAACTCAATTTGCAGGGACTGAGAGAGGCTTATATACGATGGGTGACCTTACATAACATCAGGTCAGGTCAATAACATGGGCTCTACTAATCCACACACCACCTCCACCACAAACAAACGAATAGCTTATAAAAACTGGGGGACATAACAAGTCAGGTCAAAAACATGAGACCCACTAATCATCTACCCTACATCCACCTCAAAAGCTTTCAAAGCATTTTTAACCTTAGGCCACTGACAAATAAATTGATGTAACATATTATCAGTTTTGTACTGACCATCACTGAGGTTTATGAAGTCCGTAGATCTCTGGCAATACTTATGGCATTAATCACCTGCTGCGTTATGTTAGGTACAATTTGATCACTCTGCTGTAGGTCCACAATCTCACTGAAGGCTGATGCTGACAGAGGGCTGTTAAGGAGGTAAACATTGGAATATTAGTACCTAGATTATGTTACACTTTATGTCAATAAAAGTTCAGAGAACCCGACGAGAGAGACTGCAAGAGACCCACGGAGAGCTACCGTCGGGTAATCACGGCTAACCCGCACAATCGTGGAAAATGACCGAAAAATGCTGTTGCTCAAGAGGGCAGTGACTGATCTAGCAAAAAGTATTACATCAATTTACTGGACAAACACTCGGGCAGGCTTATTCTACGTAAAAAAAGACCATCCTCATTGAGAACAAGAAGCTTATACGTACAATATTTCTTTTAATATCAATCTGAGATGGTCACACACAACTATGAAATGGAACAAACTAAGAAACAAATCTACATAATTCTGTGATATTGAACAAATGTTTTACATCTAAGGGTGTTTAAAATGACATTATTTAGGAACTTGAGCCATCCTGGATAGTGAAGACACACACATTTGAAAGTGGATCATTCAAAGGTTTTTTACTTACTAAACACAAGCAACAATGTACAGTGTTCTGGTATACCATAAAAAATGTTGGTCATGTCGTAGTCAACACACCTACCGGGTACATCAACAGCTACAGTAATACTGCTTCATGGTTGCACATGTTAACCAGCAACCTGTGCCAATTTTTCTGTAAATGCTTTCTTACCTCATGAAAAGCCGAAAAATGGGAAGGGATAAGTTGGATGTTTTTCACCTTGATTTTTCCTGGTGATTTAAAATTAAAGCTCCTCCTCGTTTACCACTGTCAAAATCCCTAAACACTGAAACTCATTAATAAAGTCTCTGCTAATTGTGTGGAAAAGTGATGCACAGATTTTTATCATCACTTACTTTCCCAGAGTCAACAACATTAAAGGAACCACTGCCATCACCTCCAGCTCCTGGGAGTTACTGGAGTGAGCTAGTGTCATCACCAGAGGTCCAGGAAATCTCCTCAGAGTGTGACAAGTCACCTCCATCCTCCCCAGTGTAACCAGTCATCACCCACACCAACTAACAGTAAGCAAAGCATCAACAGTTATATGGACACCTTTATTGTAGGTGAAAGTTTAATATAACCAAAGTTTTCTGAGGCAGTTCCTGTGATGTACTGTAGTGTACTGTGTTGTGCGGTACAGTCACCCCTCGCTTTACGCGGTCCCACTTTACGCGTTTCCACGTTTACGCGATACCCTGCCGAACACGGAATGCTCACTTTCCGCGGAGTGTGTACCCTTTTACGGGGAGAGCGGCACGAGCAGGGTGCGCACAAGGTCGCCCAGTCATCAAAACATTACCGAGTTCTTCACCCGCCACCCACCACAGCCGGCCCAAGTCAGTGATAGTGATAATGATAGTGAGAATATGGACTTATATGGACTTTGAGGGGTTTGACAAAGAGGCCCTGCAAGCCTCTGTTGGTGGATAGTGATACAATTGATACAAGTGATACAGGTGAGGGCCAATAATCTGCCCTCTGCCTCGGAACCAACCCCCCATCCCTGTGTGCCCAGCCATCTTTTCTACTAATGTAAGTGTTTAAAAACCTAATATTATTGATATTTCTCTTAATTATTAATTGTGTGTGCATACCATCATAAAATTAAGAAGATATTTTTACTACAACGTAGGTATTGTGTCTGAAAAAGTGGAGTTTGGGGGTCGGCCCGGTCTCTATTTTAATTAATCCCATATGTTATGTTGTTCACTTTACGCGTTTCTCAATTTACGCGGGCCGCCGTGGGGTTCAATTGACCGCGTAAAGTGAGGGTTCACTGTACTGTGATGTACTGTACTGTGCTGTACTGTACTGTGCTGTACTCACTTGGCATTGACCCCCCCCCAAAATAAAAAATATATATACAGTACACACACACACACACACACACATAATCAACTACCTCACCAGCCAGAACTCAAACCCTCGACCTACTGCGTGGGACTAGGGAACGTTACCGACCATACCACAAGAGCACTAAAAGCAGTTCTAGACTATGTTATATTTCACACAAAGCCTGTTCATCGAGCTGATGGCGCCGTGAACCTCCCATTGGGAACTGCCCGTGCTGCTTATGTGGATGTCAGTAGCATTTTACCGAATCCAGCTGGTATGAAACACGAGGTACCATATATAATATGTTCAAAGAAAGCATGTTATATGGACTAAAAATGAAGTACTATATATATATATATATATATATATATATATATATACCGTATATACTCGTCTATAACCCCCCTTCGTATATAGGTCGACCCCGATTTTATGACCAAGAAATCGTTAATTTATGATATTCCTCGTTTATAGGTCGACCCACGTTTTTGAGGGTAAAGGAACAACAAAACCTTCAGAGAAACACTACGTCCTATAAACTTGTTTACCATTTATTATCACGACACTTTACACTGAAACGCGGGTAGTTTCAACAAAAATATTGTATATTTCCATTCAAGTATTTATTCAAGTCAATTAGGAGGGAATATTATTGTAATACAACAGTTTTTTAACTAAACCATTCGACAAGCGATTACGGTAACATCTTTTGAATAAAAGAAAAGCGAAAGTCATTGTTTTCTTCACGATTTGATCCCACTTTCCACTTTAATACGTACGTCATTTCAGCAAAATATTACATTCCCGTGAATGTATTATATCAAGCACAGTATGAATAGAATATCATTGTAATATAACAGAATTTTAACCGAAAACTATTAAAAAAACGAGTAACATCTCAAGAACATCGGAAGCTTAGGTAAAGTCTTTTGTTTTCGTCATGTATTTTATCCTATTTTACATTGAAATACATCACGTTTCAGCAAAACTACTATTTATTTCCGAGAATATATTCATTCAGGCGCAGTTTAGGTAAAATATACGTGTGATGTAACAGTTTTTTAATTGAAAACGATTCGAAAAACACGTACCCTCTAGCCCTGTTCAAGGAGAGGACTGGGAGAAGCTGTTTGGTGCTGCAGACGATGACAAAGAAAATGATTTTGATGGATTTTAATGAAAATATTCAGAAATATGGTATCGTAATATTTATTCAAGTCAATTAGGATATTATTGTAATACAATACAACAGTTTTTTAACTAAACCATTCGAAAAGTGATTACGGTAACATCTTTTGAACGAAAGAAAGCCAAAGTCATTGTTTTCATCACAATTTTATCCCACTTTCCACTGTAATACGTATGTCATTTCAGCAAAAAATATTACATTTCCGTGAAGGTATTATATCAACCACAGTATGAATAGAATATCACTAATATAACAGTATTTTAACCGAAAACTATTAAAAATACGAGTAACATATCTTGAACATCGGAAGGTTAGGTAAAGTCTTTTGTTTTCATGTAGTTTATCCTAATTTACATTGAAATACATCACGTTTCAGCAAAACTACTATTTATTTCTGAGAATATGGAAATGTAATATTTTTGCTGAAATGACGTACGTATTATAGTGGAAAGTGGGATAAAATCGTGACAAAAACTCGCTTTCTTTCGTTCAAAAGATGTTACCGTAATCGCTTTTCGAATGGTTTTCAGTTAAAAACTGTTATATTACAATAATATTCTATCCTAATTCACTTGTGATGTAAAAGTTTTTTAACTGAAAACGATTCGAAAAACACGTGTACCGTCTAGCTGATACGGCAGAGCCCTGGTCGCGGAGGCTTTGTTTTTGCATCGGCCCTTCTTAAGCAGCTTTTAATTTTAGCGTACGTTGAAATTGTGTTTACCGGTGTATTCTTATTTTCTTGCTTCTTATTTTCCAGAAATATGACAAGTTTTTATATAATACAATGTTACGGTACTTTTAATTTACAAGTATTCATTTTTAAAAATATAGAACACACCAAACAAATACCAGTACGGATATTTGCGTGACTCTCCCGCCAAAAAAGACCAAACAGCTGGTACTCTCTCCATCAGCCCAACCAAAAATAGCCCAACATCATTCTTGTTTATTCTCTTCCAATTTCTCACTTTAACTGGTATTTTTTACTTCATATTGCCTACATCAGATAAACTACAGTAATTGAGGTTAGATATTGTTATAAATTTGATTACCGGGTCCTGGCAGGTACCGTTAGAACCACCTGACCCTACCAACAGTGTTGCAAGTGTTACGAGTTGGGGATTTAGAATATAGTTATACGTCTACCCAGATCCCAACGGGTAACAACAAAAAAAAACAAAGACAATCGGACTAAAAAAAGGGTAGACAAAGGATGCGAGTTTTCGTTGTATATAATAAAGTACCATAAATTCCTTAACAAAATATTCAGCTTATAAACTACCCTTAACCAAACTTAACCTAAACACGAACAGTATATACATAGTAATAAAACATAGAACAATAGTGAAGCAATGTGGAGTGGGGAGAGGCAATACAAGATTACAAATACTTAAGTGAGGAGCTGAGATGGCTGACGGGCAAGGCTGAGTATGGTAGAAGACGGTAAAAAGTCACTGTGCCGTAGGTTTCCAGGATAGGTGATCCTGTGGTCGCTTCCCAGAGTGAAGTGTGTCCTCTCCTCGAATTGGAGCTGACAAAGTAGACTGAGGCGGAAGTGACGCAACAACCAGGATATGGAGAAGGGAAACCCGGGAGTGGTAACTAAGACGAGCCATACTCGTGTTTCGTCCCTAGATGGCGTTGCTCGTGGTGCTGGGTAGGTAGATGAAGACAATCGGTGGAGGGGTTCGTAACACACCCCCCCTCCAAAGACCTTCGTAGCGCGGGCGCGAAGGAGGTGATCACCTGGTGCGTCTGGAGAGTAGCTGCTACATTTCCACTGGAGCTCGGGATAAGGAGTCTGCAATCAGGTTTTCCACCCCCTTTATGTGCCGGACTTGTAGATTATAGGGCTGGGTGAGGAGAGCCCAGCGGAGGATTCGCTGGTTGGAGGTCTTGTTGGTTTGGATGAACGTGAGTGGGTTATGGTCGGTGAAGACCAGGGTTGTTTGTGGGCAAGACTGGAGGTAACATTCAAACTTCTTTATTGCCAACACCAGAGCCAGGGCCTCCTTCTCTATGGTCGAGTAGTTGGTCTGATGTTTTTTCAACTTGGCAGAGTAATATGCCACAGGGTGAAGGACATCAGTGGTTGGGTCGGGTTGTAGGAGCACAGCCCCCACTCCGACACCACTAGCGTCGATTTGCAGATGGAAGGGCAAGGTGTAGTCAGGGGGGTGGACTACAGGCTTAGAGGCAAGGAAGGCTTTGAGGCGGTGGAAAGACTGGTCGCAATTCTGGTTCCAGATGTAAGGGACCGCAGAACTGGTAAGGTCTGTGAGGGGTCCGGCCACGCTGGAGAAGTTACTGCAGAACCGACGGTAGTAGCCGCACATCCCCAGGAAGCGCATGAGTTCCTTCCTCGTCCTTGGAGTGGGGAAGGACAAGATGGCTTCAACGTTTGCGTCCTTGGGTCTCACCATACCATGCCCAACGATATGTCCCAGGTAAGTCACCGAGGCCCGGCCAAAAGCAGATTTAGCCAGGTTTATGGTGAATCCAGTCTCTTGTAGTCGTGCAAACAGTATCTCCAAACGCACCAGATGTTCGTCCCAGCTGTCCGACACCACCACCAGGTCATCCAGGTAGGCGAACGTCCCACCTAGGTCTTGAATAAGGTAGTTTATGGCCCTCTGGAATGTGGCCGGAGCATTAGAAAAGCCAAACGCCATAACTAAATATTGAAAAAGACCAAATGGAGTTATAAATGCCGAGATTATTTTTGCCCTATCCGTGAGTCCTACTTGATAATATCCTTTCAACAGGTCTATGGTACTGATAAATTGGGCACAGCCTATGCTGTCTATTATATCTTCAATCAAAGGTAAAGGGTAGGAGTCAGAGACAGTGACCTGGTTCACTTTACGAAAATCTGTACAGAAACGAAAGGTGCCATCGGGTTTTGGAATGAGAAGGCAAGGTGAAGCCCAGGGGGAGGTACTAGGCTCAGCTAAGTTATGCTTTAACAAAAAATCTACCTCTTTTTTCATGATCTCTTTTTTTTGTGGATTTAGTCGATATGCTGATTGCCTAATGGGTTGTACATCATCTGAGATTAGCTTAATATCATGTTTAAGTATATTGCAAAACCCTGGGAGGTCTGACGTGACTTTAGGAAATGTTGATAATAACTTAGTGAGATCTTTTGCTTGAGATGGATTCAGAACAGAAAAATACTCATCCAAATTGTTGAGTATGTGACTGTTAGCAGGGTTCTCTTTAGGTAGAGGGAAGTCTAAATTCTCCAATAGGTCCATGTCATCTGTCTCCGGCTCCGGCCCTGACAAAACCGTATGCAATACAGGTAGGCTTACAGCCTCGGGGATGTCTTCCTCTGACTGCCTGGAATGGTAAAGTTTCATGAGATTAATGTGAACAAGTTGTGAATCTTTTCTGCGATCAGGAGTATGGACTATATAGTTGAGAGGAGATAGTTTATTAGCAACTATATAGGGACCAGTAAACTTGCTTTTAAGGGGAGAGCCTGGAATGGGTAGAAAGAGTAACACTTTGTCACCTGGAGAAAATGATCTTTTAACTAATTTAGGTTGGGACTTCACCATTTTCTCTTGGACTTTTTTTAAGTTTGACTGAGCAATGGTTCGGACTTCAGTTAATTTGTCCCGTAAAGTGTCAATGTATTGGGAAACTGTTGCGGGCTTAATAGAGGGAGTGTCAAACCACTGCTCCTTTACTATTTTAAGGGGTCCCCTAATTTGTCTCCCATATAGTAACTCGAACGGGGAGAATCCCAATGACTCCTGGGGACATTCCCTGATGGCAAAGAGTAACAAGTCTATGCCTTCATCCCATTCCTTTTGGTGTTCTATACAGTATTTTTTGATCATTGATTTGAAAGTTTGATGGAACCGTTCCAAGCAACCTTGGGATTGTGGGTGGTAAGCCGAAGATGTACAATGGTCCACACTGAGGTCTTTCATCACCTGTTCGAAAAGATTGCTCGTAAAATTGGTGCCCTGATCAGATTGGATCTCTTTAGGAATGCCCACTGAAGTGAAAAGATGCAAAAGATGTTTGATTACGTTTTTTGAAGTGATGCTTTTAAGGGGAAAAGCCTCAGGATAACGTGTACTGGTATCCATAACTGTGAGCAGGAATTGATTTCCCTTCTTAGTCTTTGGTAATGGGCCCACACAATCCACAACAATCTTTTCAAATGGGGTAGAAAATACTGGGATGGGCTTAATGGGAGCTGCTGGTATACTTTCATTTGGTTTTCCTACCATTTGACAAATATGACAAGATTTTAGGTATTGAGACACATCCTTCCTAAGTCCAGGCCAGTAATAGTGTTGGAGGAGCTTTTTATATGTTTTCAGGATTCCCAAATGTCCTGAAATACCATCATGGGCAAGGGCAATTAATGCTGGTCTGACTGAAGCTGGAATTACCACTTGATGTATTTCAGACCACGTGTCTAGATGGGCAAGCTCAGGGGGCCTATAGGCCCTCATCAAAACCCCTTCATGATAATAAAAACACGGAAGGGTGTTAAAATCTTTACCTTCAACTGCTGCATGATGAAGTTTATTCAAAGATGGATCAGATTGTTGGGCTTTAATGAGCTCCTCCTTACTTATCGTCTTATTGTACAGATCTTCTGTGGGTAGGAAGAAATTGGAGGTGGTTTTAGATGAAGAGGGCCCATTTCGCACACTCTGTGACCGGGTGACAGCACAAGATGGGAAAAGATGAGGAATAGTTTCTTTAAGGTCAGTGGTGGAGTTGACAGGTAAGGGAGAGTCGACTGTCTTTATGTTAGGAACCACTAGATCTCCTACCAAGTCATTACCCAATAATAAATGAATGCCACACACAGGCATTGGGTCTTTCCTTATGGCTATTTGCACTTCCCCAGTAATCAAGGGACATTGGAGGTGCACTTTAGCTAAAGGATAGGAAGAATGGGACGAGAGATCTGAAATTAGAACACTCTCATTTGTAAATGCGGTAGATATATCAGGAATGACGTTAAACAGGAGGATAGATTGTGCTGCGCCCGTATCACGAAGTATACGAATAGGGAAAGAACGAGACCCTTCTATGATTGAAATTTTTCCCTCATAGGTGAATGAAGAGAAGAGATCCTGATGGGGCCTTGCCACATTGGCATTTGCTATTGGTTTGGATTTGGGATCCAGGGAACTACTTTTAGCAATTCGACACTTTGGGTGTTTACAAGTCTGGATCGTATGGCCTGGGATTTTACAGTAAGAACAAGTAAGCTTGGTTGCATCGGGGGGGTAGGTGTGGGACCTTTCGACCTACCACTCACGCCCCCAAGGTTATCATCAGAGGAAGACCTAACATGTCGGGAAGTACCACGTTCTCTACTGCCCAGTGACTCCACCAACAAAGCATACGCATCAGCCAGCTCAGCAGCACGCCCTAAATTAACCTCTCCACGCTCCTCCACATGCTTCAAGATGTGAAATGGAATCTTGCTTTTCCACTCCTCCAGGACTACCAAATTTAACAAATCCTGAAATGTGGAGGTCTCTGTAGCCTCTAACCACTTCTTAAAAAACCTAAGCTTTTCTTGAGCAAACTCAACAAATGTGTGTGAAAATGGTTTGGTTAGTTTACGAAACTTCTGCCGGTATCCATCTGGCGTGATAGCATAAGAGGTGAGGATATTCTTTTTTACGTTATCATAGTCATCAGTCTGGTCTAAACAGTTATAAACTCTACGAGCCTTACCATATAATTTAGGAACTAACACTGACACCCACTGGTCCTTTGGCCACTCATTCTTCGCGGCTATTTTCTCAAAAGTCCTAAATGACCCGTCCATATCGGATTCATCAAACCCGGGAACAAGGGAAGAAGCAGTAGCAGGGTTAAAAGCAGCGAGTTTCTCTCTTAATGCCACTTCTTTTGATTTAAACTCCGATGTTAAAGTGACTTCTGTCTCTCTCACCTGTAGTTCTTTCAGTTTAACCGCCTGCACCAACTTGGCCTGTTCCATCCTTTCCTCATGCTCCAACTTGGCCTGTTCCGACCTTCCCTCATGCTCCAACTTGGCCTCCAACTTGGCCTGTTCCAACTTGGCCTGTTCCATCCTTTCTTCATGGTCCATCTTGGCCTGTTCCATCCTTTCTTCAGGGTCCAACTTGGCCTCCTGCTCCAACTTGGCCTGTTCCAACTTGGCCTGTTCCAACTTTTCCTCCTGCTCCAACTTGGCCTGTTCCAACTCGAGTTCTTTCATTTTGATTTGGAACTCGAACCTAGCTCGTTCTAGTTCTAAGGGGTCTATTCGTTGCGTTTCTTCTTGAGGGCTAGCCAGACCTGAGGCAACTTCTGAGTGAGGAGGGGTGGTGGATAGTGGTTGAAGTTTCTTGGACATGGGCGTTAATCTGTCAACAGCGGATTCTTTTAAAACTTCTTGTTGAACCAACACTTCAATCACATGATTTTTTAACATTTCCTTAGTCAGTTGCTGTGAAAATGGGATATTGTAATAGTTGGCTATTTCTTTCCATTCTTTCTTCAGGATATTAACACGTAATTTAGCTACGGAAGGATTTTCAATAAAATCCTGGAGATCAAAACCTGAGGTGGCCATTGTTAATAAAAATAGGATAAATTAACTAATGGTCAAAAGCTAAGATAAGTGGATAACCCTAGAAAATATCACGGCAGTGGATAACCAGAAAGTCCCGGAAACTAACCAAGTTATACCTAGGGAAATTACACTTATGATTATTGTTCTTCCGAGAAGATCCTTAGATAAGGACAAGAGACTTTAAAGAGGTAGGGCGTATTACGGCATTAATATAAAGATCCGGATTAACAACCCTGATATACTTGAAAGAGGTAGGGCGTATTACGGCATTAATATAAATATCCGGATTAACAACCCTGATATACTTGAAAGAGGTAGGGCGTATTACGGCATTAATATAAAGATCCGGATTAACAACCCTGATATACTTGAAAGAGGTAGGGCGTATTACGGCATTTATATAAAGATCCGGATTAACAGCCCTGAATGAGATAATGAGAAGAACAATAATGGAGGCTTTATAATTATGGGGTCCTGGTAGAGCGGGGCGTCCCAAGATATCACTTCACTCTAAACTAGTAACTATGGAACAGCCTACTCTGGAGTGAGGGTACGGCATTAAACAGATCCGGATTCTTCCCTACACTCGATAAGACTTACCACACGACTGCCACGTGTAATAACAGGTAAGCCTTATGACACTTGGAACCTATTATCCTACGTCTGTCACTCTTACTATACGGTAATACCAATATATGCACACACATATGAAGGAAACTTTAAACCACCGTAAAGCAATTGTAAACAGAAGTGACTGGGAGGGGTAATTAACACTGAGTAACAAGGGAGGAAGGAATATGGTACTTAAGGTCGTGTCCTGTCACGGTCGCCATTTGTTACGAGTTGGGGATTTAGAATATAGTTATACGTCTACCCAGATCCCAACGGGTAACAACAAAAAAAAAACAAAGACAATCGGACTAAAAAAAGGGTAGACAAAGGATGCGAGTTTTCGTTGTATATAATAAAGTACCATAAATTCCTTAACAAAATATTCAGCTTATAAACTACCCTTAACCAAACTTAACCTAAACACGAACAGTATATACATAGTAATAAAACATAGAACAATAGTGAAGCAATGTGGAGTGGGGAGAGGCAATACAAGATTACAAATACTTAAGTGAGGAGCTGAGATGGCTGACGGGCAAGGCTGAGTATGGTAGAAGACGGTAAAAAGTCACTGTGCCGTAGGTTTCCAGGATAGGTGATCCTGTGGTCGCTTCCCAGAGTGAAGTGTGTCCTCTCCTCGAATTGGAGCTGACAAAGTAGACTGAGGCGGAAGTGACGCAACAACCAGGATATGGAGAAGGGAAACCCGGGAGTGGTAACTAAGACGAGCCATACTCGTGTTTCGTCCCTAGATGGCGTTGCTCGTGGTGCTGGGTAGGTAGATGAAGACAATCGGTGGAGGGGTTCGTAACACAAGTCAGACAGCATTTTTTTTTTTTTACATTTTTGGTGTCTCCATTTGTTAATTTTTTTTCTGTGGGGTTTGCACAATAGTATACTGTTTTACCTACAGTATTGTAAAACGATTTGGGAAAAGAAATACTCGGTAACTTAAAATTTTAAAAGGAAAATTTTGAAACTGGCAACTGAGTGTAGATGATCTGACTCACATCATATTATGTCATCACGATTAGCCCACGTGTATACTTTATGTTTTACATCCTCCTGTGCATACCATACCATGCATTTGGCTACTTTGGGCTTGCTATGATGACGCAAGAGATCTGCCCTGGCAACTGTACCGACACTCACAGCGGGTGGTGCGTTGGTGCGTCGTTTCCATTGTTTACTGGTAGTTACTGGTAAATATTTTTCAACCTAACGAAACTATTACCCGTATAGAGGTCGACCCCCAACTTTTTGCCAAAAAATTTGGTCTTAAGAACTCGTGCTATACACGGGTATATACGGTATATATATATATATATATATATATATATATATATATATATATATATATATATATATATATATATATATATATGCAAGTAAATCACTGTAGGTGCGCGTGATCTAGGTATATGCTGATAACCACCAGGAAAGAAGAAAACACGAAGTTCCCAAGCGCTTTCGTGTAATTCACATCTTCAGGGGTGAGTACAGACTAGCTGTACTCACCCCTGAAGATGTGAATTACACGAAAGCGCTTGGGAACTTCATGTTTTCTTCTTTCCTGGTGGTTATCAGCATATATATATATATATATTTATATATATATACACACAGCTAGACCCCGACTTACGACGGGGTTAGGGACCCAAATCCAGGTCGTAAGTCCGACATAGATAAAAAAAAAAGACATTTTTTTTTTTTTAAATAAATAATCTACAATGAAATACAGTACAGTAAAAGTAATAAATAATGAGGAATGGATACAGTACAGTGAAAGTAATAAATAATGAGGAATGGATACAGTGTG
>CAUDMG010000200.1:0-13116 GCA_958450375.1 Homarus gammarus
TAATTACACTGGTCAACAAACTTTTTGTTGCATTGCTATAAACACTTGATTCTACCTAATTTGGGTGTGCTGATCTCATATCTGAAGTTAGTTTCTTTCTGTAAGCTCTAGTTTTTTTGCAATCAAGGTATTTTGAAATTTCAAAATTTCGTCTTCGTCTTATTGACCTCGTCGTCTATCTTGAAAAATATGTCATTAAACTGTCATTAAATTAGCTGGGTAATAAACAATAAAATATTACATATTCTAAATTTATTCAACAACACAATTTGAAACATGTTCCATCTAAAACAAAGGTTGAAATTTGTATAAAACTCATTGTTAGGTAAGAAATTTGTTACTATGAGGAGACAAAGCCCAATCACATTTTAGCCAGGTAGGAATTTGCGCTTGAAGCTCTTGCGTTTGTGAAATGTCTCAGGGCACTCTCGTTTAATGCTCCAGCAGTAGTCTGCCATCATATGTTTGTCCCATCTCCCTTGGTAGCGGTCTTCCATGGTCTTGAGATCCTGATGAAACCGCTCGCCTTGCTCGTCACTTACTGCCCCTAGGTTCTCAGGGAATCTATCAAGATGACTATATAGGAAATGGAGTTTGACACTCATATTGCATCCAAGGTCATGAAAGGCTGACAACATGGTTGCTACAAGGGTTTCATAGTTGTCAGCCTTTTTATTACCAAGAAAGTTTTCCATTACCGCCACAAATGAAAGCCATGCACCCCTTTCCTTGTCGTCCATCTTTCTGACAAAGTCTTGATCACGTACAAGTGCACGAATTTGTGGTCCATCAAACACACCTGCCTTTATCTTCTCAAATGACAAAGCAGGGTGAGCAGAGACTATGTGTTGGAAGCATTCACCATCAGTATTTAATGCTCTGACAAACTGTTTCATCAGGCCCAGCTTGATATGGAGAGGAGGAAATATGATCTTTTCTCGACTGACGATTGGATCATTGACAATGTTTGACATACCAGCTTCCAGAGTCTCACGTAAGGGCCACTCCTTCAGGTTCCAATGCCTGTCTCTAGCTCGGCTGTCCCACATGCAAAGAAAGCAGGGATACTTTGTAAATCCTCTTTGTTGGCCAAGAAGGAAGTTCACCATTTTGAGGTCAACACAAATTGTCCAGTTGTGCTCATGGTATTTTAGCAGGTGAATCACAGTTTTAATGTCATTATACTCCTCTCGTAAGCACACAGAATGACCCACTGGAACAGCTGCATAGACATTACCATTATGTAGTAGCACACACTTCAGGCTACGCTTACAACTATCTAGAAATAATCGCCAGTCATTTGGACTATACAATGGAATCCCTAATTCCTGGAGAAGACCCGGGATATTATGACAGTAAACAAACTTATTCTCCTCTGTAAAGAATGGCATAAAATCCTGTTCCCGCTTTCTGAAGTCTGAAACTTTTGTGGTCTGGTTCAGTAGAGCCTTTTCTTGCAACCTAGAAGCTAGAACTTCTGCTGCATTTTTGGAGAGACCCAAATCACGCACAAGGTCATTCAGCTCTGGCTGACTAAACTTCTGAGGGGTTGATGACTCTGGTGTACCATCAGAAGAATCGTCGGAATCTGCAAGTATTTCTTGAGTTTCATGTTCACTCTCTTGGTCTTTGTCGCTTCCCTCCTCTTCAGCTGGAGACAACCCATTAAAAACTGGAACTGGTAGCTCATCAGAGTGCAAAGTAGGTCGAATTGCTGAAGGGATACTAGGATACGATATTTTATGTCTGTTTTTCTTGCCAACACCCTTCGTATTGATCAGACAAAAATAGCAGTCAGTTGTGTGGTCCTTCGGTTCTCGCCAGGTCATGGGAATTCCGAACGGTAAGCCCTTACGTTTTCCTTTTGTCCAGTCACGCAGCATTTCTTCGCAGTTATGACACACAGCATGTGGAGCCCATTTTTTGTCTTGGTCGCCAAGAGTAAGTCCGAAGTACGCTTTATAGCCGCGCCTCACAAATGATGTTATATTGCGCCTCTGACGAATAAGCGTGAAGTATCCACAAATATAACAGAAGGCATCAGGTTTGTTCACACATTGATTTCTCTTTGTAGCCATGACCAAATCTGAAAGAAAAAACAGACAAAATTATATCTCCCTATTGATACCATAATCGTGTAATTAATTAATTTGACCGCAAACGGCTAGAATGTAAAACCTCAAATTACATGAAAACTGGAGCATGCAGAACAAAACTGGTTTCAAATATGAAATCAGCAGATCAAAAATGGTAAGAAACAGTAAAGAAATCTCATGCAACTGGGAATTATAAAAAATTTGTTGTCCTGTGTTATTATTTAATTTTCTCCTTATCCTAAATAATGATTACCGGTATTCCATATGAACATTTCTATTGTTCCAGACCAGAAAAAAATGACCGTTCAGCCTTTAAGACAGCCACAACAGTCCGGTGTCACATTGGGTCATCCAGCAAAGCCAGTATGTCAAGGCCCTCTGACCCCTCACCCAGTGCTGCTATTGAAAGGTGAAGAATTAGGAAACTAGTTTAGCCAAAAAAAGCTGACAAGAAAAAAATAATATTCTCAGATATTTTTATTTATAATAATAGCTGGTTTGTAGCATTATTATTTATTGATGATATTAACCAATTTATAATAAATGAAAAGTTTCATCCACTGATAAAAACATTTAATTAGGACAATATATTGCTTTATCTTCTGTAAAAGTGACTTTGTGATGATCATTACTGTATGCAGTCATGTGTCAAGTGTACTTATTATTTGTTGAATGTATTCTATTGATATATTGCCTAGTAGGAAATATTATCTCAAATTTCAACTAAAATGCAAGTAACTCCCCGGGTTACGGATGTGCACTGTTCCTGGAGGCTATCCATGAGCCAAAAGTAACCCTTTCATAGGGACCACTGAATACACATAGTACACATAAGGTACAGGTATCCCCAAATTTACGATCATCCATTTTACCATATTCCGCGTTAACAGTAATTAGGTTTTAACACACTTGAACAATTTACGTTCAGTAAAATTCACATTAACGATAGTTTTCATGAGGTCAAACTTGCTCATGCAAAATGTAAACATTAGGGAAGTACATATTTTCTTTCACTTGTCAAACCAAAATGGTCAATATGCACAGAAACTTCTTTTCCATCCACCAAACAGTGTCACCTACCCACGAGCTGCCTCACAGCCACCCTGTGTATTACAGTCCTCATGCTTTATTCAAATTTGATCGTTCCTGCCCTGGATCATGTAATTAAAGTTATGGTTATTTATATTTGTGTAGCCTTGTGATCGCTGTGATACACTCACCACATAGCTTCACGGTGGAAACCTATAGACGTAAATTTTTATGCCTCATGATTATTTATTTTTTCATTTTCTGTAAATAGGATTGTGTGTGTATGTAACTAAGTAAAAATACAATGAACAAAATTACGTACATCATGCCCTTCAAATTCGCGGGGGCTAGGTTCTCAAAATGGCTGCGAATCGCCAAATCCGCAAACAACATTTGCTGACTGGGGGTGGGGGTACATTTTTACATGTGTACAAAGAAATGTATATTCCCACTAGGTGTTTACCCTTAGGACAATTATTTCTTTTACCTATATTGTACATATGTGTGTGTGTGTGTAGACACACACACACACACACACACACACATACTGTATATACAATACAGGTAAAGGAAATTACTGTCTCTAGAATGAATGGCTCCCTGTCCCGGCCACAAAAATGTCAGCAGACATTCTTGGGTACATCCAGAGTGTCATCCGCGAATAATAGAGGACCGCAAATTATCCGGGAGTACTGTATATCTACCCAAAATTACGAGTTAAAAATACTTTAAACCTTATGGCTGCTTCAAATTTCTCGAATAAAATATCTACATACAGATACCTTACATCAAAAGTCACTGACCATGGGAATGAATCTTATCACAACGTCTTGAACTGTTTCATGATAATAATTCACAATATTCTCTACTCCCTCTCCCTCCCTGCTTACTGTTAGCCTGTATGTTGGACCAGCCATGTTGGGTATTGGGCAGCCACAACTGTCTCTTATGCAGAGGATTCGGTCCACTCTGGGTATGCCCTTCCTCCCACCCATCGGTATCCTGCCCAGAGACCCAAATCCACGCTCCATGCTCAGAAGGGAGATCAGGTATGTTTGAACATCCCCTCTAACAATATAAAAAACTCTAAGGGTGCATACCAGTGCACAGATCTCTTCCCCTGCATGGAAATTTGACCTTTACATATGACCTTGATTTTTGACACATGCTTCTCCAAAATTCAACTACTGTACTGTACTTCTTCTGTGACCAGTACCCAACCTATCTGTCATATTGCAGCATATTTAAAATGACACATTCCAGTGCCTAGTTATGAATGCTCAGGTCAGTCATTTTCCTTAAAAATAATCAGCTCATTCATTTCATGACTAACAAACAATCCAGCCTCTAAATTGATCTACCCATTCATGAGATGTTGTATACACACGTGTATACTTTTTTCTGTTGAAACTCAGTTGGGTTCACTAAGATATGATATACAGTATATATGCAGTGTATCATAGTATACAGTTTGTCTTCTACATGCTCAGGAGTACAGAGGGTCCCCTGGTTACGAACGGGTTCCGTTTCTGAGGATGTTCTTAAGTCAAATTTGTACGTGAGTTGGAACACGTGCTATGTGAATACCATACTTAAAGAACGATGTTTAAATTCCTACTACTGTTTACCATAGCCTAAGTCCTTATATACATCTAAAATCACTTAATTTAAGACAAAAGAAGAAATACGATGACAAAATATAGTAAATGAAAGTAAAAAATAAGTCATCAAGTAAATAAAATACTGTAAATTTCAAGTTTAAACCTGTTCGTATCAGCGGGCATTCATAATTCGGACGTTCGTAAGTTAGGGACCCCCTGTACCTATTCTGAGATTTTCAACAAAATCCCATTTTGGACCAAAACTGCTGAAAATGCAAGCCTTACGCCTTAGTAATTTTTCGACCTTAGCATGCTGATCCCGAATCTATGGTCCATGATTCGATTGCAGGATAATTAGTGGTCGTAATGATGCAGTTTTGGTGTGATAATGATGTTTTTATGTTATTTGGGGAGTACTTAATTAGTTAAATCCCTTACATTCCAATTCTGAGAAAAGTATATTTTAGTCGAAAAATTACTAAGGTGTAAGGCTTACAGTTTTGGCCCAAAATTTCATTTTTGTTCAAAATCTCAGTATGGGTACTCCTGGGCATGCTGATTCTGAATCTATGGTCGACGATTCGATAGCGAGGTAATTAGTGGTTGTAATGATGCTGTACTGTAATTAGATATACAATATTACCTACAATCAGTTGACATACAGAGTAACAAAATAATTAATTGCTTCGTAATTTATTTTGTGTGCAGCGTGTGGAGTGATGCAAGTGGCAGCGCTGGCACGGGAGGAGCAAGTAGCAATAATCGGGACATGATGCTGAGAAGAGCCTATGGTTCACAACTTGACTTGACAGGTCAGATGAAATTGCAGAATTTTCTTAATTTTTCTCCTTTTACTGTGTGCAGCATTTGGATTGTAAAACTGGAGTAGAATATCAGCACTTCTTTATACTGTTGTTATAATTTCAAAGAAACTATAAATTAATAGGAGTAAGAATTTATAGAAATCTTCATATCACAGCATTCCAAATAAATGCTAAAATTTTGGAGTAGAGGTTAAATCTTCAGTTTGAAGTGTTCTGCTTTTTTCATAATAGGTGCAGATAGATTAAATCCTGGCCACTGAATATGTGTGTGTGTTTATCAGTGTTTGTAGTGGCCAGCCACGAATTTTTACATGAGTCCCTGTTTCCATTTTTCCCATAAAGTTAAAGTATTAACTTCGAATGTTTTGATAAAGCACTTTACAAGAATGTAACCCCGCATATGTTGACGTCCATTTGCTTAGATATATAAGATAAGTTTATAAGTATAGATTACAAAGTGACTAAATAAGATAGTGTAAGAGTGAGCTATGTCTTTCTTCAGGTGGAGATATGCTGTGGAGCCGTGAGGATAGAAGCAGCCAAACAACAGATGACCTCCTGGACCCACTCATCCCTCGGCTGAGGCGACGTGTTGCTCGAGCAGTGAGGGAAAATGAGATTGATGTTTCTGAAGGAAGAGAATTCTTCTCCATCACACATAACTGGATGATCTCACAGGTGTGCCCAGGGGAAACACACGACAAAAAGATGGAATGATGAATTTCCTTCCAACTTCCTACTGTAAATATATGTATTTACTTTCTTTTATCTTATTTTTGTAATTTTATTTTATTAAGTTTTTTTTGCTCCTTTTTTTAAGTTGTTAACCATACACTAATCACTTTTACCGCACGCTTAATTTACAACAAGGCATTTTCCTCGCATTGTGTTTCAACCATTTATTTTTTATTGTTCAGCAAGAAGTGTTCCTTGGTTGTTTGGCTGTTGCAGTGTTGGTATTTTGTCCGTTGTAGTTACAAAGTAATTTGGATTATAGTGAAGTATATTAATGGTAGGTGAAAGATGAGTCACCCAGGGCATCACAACTATGTGAAAAACAAAGGAACCGTCATCTCTCTCTATATCAAACCCAGTAAAGATATTAGAACATATTCTTACTGTACTGTACTTATATTTCAACTAATTTACCTTTGCCAAAACTTCTTTATTCACATAGTTAATATTTTCATTGTGTTTGTCAGTGCCTTATTATTTGCTAAATCTTCAGTTTTTGCTCTGTATTGTATTACCTGTCTGCCTGTGGATGAAACTTTATTGTTGTATTAGACTCCACTCACAAGCTAGAGTACTGCTAATTTAGAACACTTCTTTATTATTCTGCTGGTTCGCTGATGGTGTACATAGACTGGAACCCTCAATAACCCTTTCAAATTTCTGGCCATGTCCAGTATAGTAAAAGTTTATTCAAGAAATTAAAGCAGTGAGAGATTGATTACAGAGCATTATCAAATCTTTTCACCAGTGTCCCCTTGCTAAAGACTGAACTTTTACTGTTTTTACTTTTATCCTCTTCACCACTGATCGGCTCATTAGCCGTTTGGGCGATCGGTCACATCTCTGTTACGCACTGTTGGCAAGTACTGGGCATCCACCAGTTCTTGAATGTACTTGAACCTGCTCCAGTGTTGGTCAAGTCTTGTCTTGAAAGAGCTCACACTCGGTGCCGTCACAACATTTTCTGGCAGATTGTTCCAGGAGTTCACAACTCTCATTCCGAAAAGGTATGTCTTCACAGTTTTCTGGACCTGTGGGGTCTTCAGCCTTGAGCTGTGACCTCTTGAGGGGCGAGCGTATGCCAGCTCCAGGTAAGGACACCCGACTGAGTAGTGCCCCTTAAGATGCTTATACATCTCAATTAGGTCGCCCCTTGCCCATCAGTAGCATAAGCTAGGCATGTTCAGGCGCTCCAATCTCTCAGGGTAGCTAAGATGAAGATGTTTGAAATAGGATGGTTGAGGTTATATGGCAAGTAAAGCACTGTGGCAGGGAATTCTACACAGGGCTCATCCAGGATATACATATACTGTAAATAAGTTTTGGTAGCAGAGGTACAGGTGTATAGTAAAATGGAACTTAAAACAGAAAATTTATGCCACCATCCCCCTTTAGATATCACAGGGATGATTCTGACCATTCGTGTATTGTATATTTTACTCCAGGAAATTCTTCTAAGTTCTCCTCACAGAGAGAAGGATGCTGGTACAGAGCCCATGTAGAGAGCAGCGACCAATGAACAGTGGCATAGATTTCTCACATACCTCTTCCAGGGGAAGATCCAGGAATATCAAGGGGGGGGGGGGTCCAAGAAGTTGTTGGTTAAGTAATCTGCAGAGGCGTGGGTAGAGGTGTTTTTCCCTAAAAGCATATCATTAAGTGAAAAGGTGGTACAGTACTAATACAGAATCCTGAGAGATTGAGAAAAACATCCGGAACTACATCTCTCTGTGACTAGATAGAAAAAAATAAATTAAAGGGACTCAAGAGGTAGGAGAGATATTTTACATGTAAAGATAAGTAACAAACTCTCTCATACACTTTTGGAATGTCAAGAGTTACTGCCTGGGTGTCACCATTACAATCTATCGAGTCATTTGTGGAGTGAATGTGTAAGGAAAGACAAAAGATTAGGAGTGGAGTGACCTATACAGAAGTCTTAATATAGATCACTGAGTAAATTGTTAATTATAAGGTAAGTGGTCCCCAACCTTTTGTAGGCTCTGGGACACATTTGTCATTGTAAATACAGTAAGTTCTCACTTATCTTCGGGGTTATGTTCCTGAAAATGCGACGTTATGCGAAACAAGGTTAAACGGATCAATTTTCCCCATAAGAAATAGATAACATACGGGAGTTACGTTCCTGAGCCTCCCTTTGCCCCATGAAAAACATTACATATACAGAAAATCATTGCCATTTCTATAGAAAATAGTATACAGGTGTATAGATATATAACTATTAAGTTTGTATTGGTACTCACCGATGGGCGGAGGTGGTGGAGCGAGTGCGTGGTGGGTAGTGAAGAGGAGGAGGCGGATGGTGGGAGCGGAGGAGGAGGAAAGCGGGAGCAGAGGAGGAGGGTGAGAGCGGAGGCGGGCGGGAGAGGAGGAGGGTGCCTCCTCCTCCTCCTCCTGCGCTGACTGGGGATCCTCCTCCGCTGTTTGCTCCTCCTCTGTTGTTGTTTGCTCCTCCTCGGCTGCTTTGTGCTCCTCCTTGGCTGCCAGCTGTTGTGAAGAAGCTGCTTCTGCCATCCTGCGACTGACAAATGAATCCAGTGTTGACTGCTTGGTGCTACTCTTCTTCTCCTTATAGATCTCGGTGTAACAACCAAGACTGTCATCAATGCTGCGTTGAACCTTTGAGCTACGTTTTCTGTTTGGGTCGTCATCTATAAGGATTTGCATTGCTTGCTGCAACATGTTGAACGATTTTGCCAGCCTCTTGGAAGTTAGCATTCGTTGAGGTTCTTCTTCGTCGTCGTCGTCTTCAACGGGACTGTGTTCTATTAGTTGTTGCAGATCTTCGTTGGTGAGCTCTTCTGTACGGTATGCCAGGACATGCTCAGTATCCTGATTCCAGCTCATTAAAGCCTGCCTATCTAGTCAAGCTGAGGATATCCCTATTCACATCTGGGACTAAGTCCGTGAATTCCATAAAACTGTCGACGCACTCGGGCCGCAATTTACCCTACACACCATTCAGGCAACTTTCTGAAACCTCTTCCCATGCCTTGTCAATGCTGTCAATTGCATGAAGAATGTTGAAGTCACGCCAATATTCTCAGATCGTGGGTTTGTTTTCTCCGTCTGTAGCCCTGAGCAACTGGGCCATGGTACGGCGTAAATAATACGCCTTGAATGCGGTGATGATGCCTTGGTCCATAGGCTGCATCAGTGCTTTTGTGTTGGGAGGCAGAAATACAACTTTTACACTGTCATGCAAATCATCGAGATTGGGAGGATGAGCTGGAGCATTGTCAAAGGTCAGAAGAATTTTGAAGTCAAGGTTCTCCTTGGCACAATATTCCTTCATTGCAGGGATGGCGTACATGTTTAACCACTGGCTAAATATGGCGCCGGTTATCCATGCCTTTTTGTTTGCCTTGTAAATGACAGGAAGGTGATCCTTAGAATAACTTTTCAGGGCCAGTGGGTTATCAGCGCGAGAAATCAGCATAGGCTTCAGCTTGAAGTCGCCGGCAGCGTTCACACCAAGCAGCAGCGTCAAGCTGTCTTGCCGCTTTAAAACCTGGCGCTCTTCCTCCTTGGATATATATATATATATATATATATATATATATATATATATATATATATATATATATATATATATATATATATTATATATATATAATATATATATATATATATATATATATATACACAGTTAACCCTCACTTTACGCGGTTAATGTAACCCGGAGGGTCCCGCGTAAAGTGAGAAACGCGTAAAGTGAATAACATAACATATGGGATTAATTGAAATGGAGTCCGGGCCGATCCCCAAACTCCACTTTTTGACGACACACAACTATGTTGTAGTAAAAATATTATCTTAACTTTATGATGGTATGCACACAATTAATAATTAAGAGAAATATCAATAATATTAGGTTTTTTAACACTTACATTAGTAGAAAAAATGGCTGGGCACACGGGGATGGGCGGTTGGTTCCGAGGCAGAGGGCAGATTATTGGCCCTCACCTGTGTCACTTGTATCAATTGTATCACTATTCACCACAGAGGCTTGCAGGGCCTCTTTGTCAAACTCCCCAAAGTCCATATAAGTCCATATCCTCACCATGATTATCACTATCACTGACTTGGGCCGGCTGTGGTGGGTGGCGGGTGAAGAACTGGTAATGTTTTGATGACTGGGTGACCTTGTGCGCACCATGTTCGCGCCGCTTACACAACATGGCGGATGGCGGGAGGTTTGGATCCAAAAATGGCGCGGCTCGCCAGCCGCTCTCCGCGTAAAGGGGTACACGCACCGCGGAATGTGAGCATCCTGGGTTCCGGCAGGGCACCACGTATACGTGGAAACGCGGAATGTGGGACCGCGTAAAGTGAGGGTTAACTGTATATATATATATATATATATATATTATATATATATATATATATATATATATATATATATATATATATATATATATATATATATATATATATATATATATATATATACACACACACACACACACACACATACAGTCAACCCTCGCTTTACGCGGCCCCACATTCCGCGTTTCCACGTTTACGTGGTACCCTGCCGAAACAGGAATGCTCACATTCCGAGGTGCGTGTACCCCTTTACGCTGAGAGCGGCTGGCGAGCCGCGCCATTTTTGGATTCAAACCTCCCGCCATCTGTCCCACCATCCGCCATGTTGTGTAAGCTGCACGAGCATGGTGCGCACAAGGTCGCCCAGTCATCAAAACATTACCGAGTTCTTCACCCGCCACCCACCACAGCCGGCCCAAGTCAGTGATAGTGATAATTATAGTGAAGATATGGACTTATATGGACTTTGAGGGATTTGACAAAGAGGCCCTGCAAGCCTCTGTGGTGGATAGTGATACAATTGATACAAGTGATACAGGTGAGGGCCAATAATCTGCCCTCTGCCTCAGAACCAACCGCCCATCCCCGTGTGCCCAGCCATCTTTTCTACTAATGTAAGTGTTAGAAAACCCAATATTATTGATATTTCTCTTAATTATTAATTGTTTGTGCATACCATCATCAAGTTAAGATAATATTTTTACTACAATATACAGTAGTTGTGTGTCGTCAAAAAGTGGAGTTTGGGGGTCAGCCCGAACTCTATTTCAATTAATCCTAAATGTTATGTTATTCACTTTATGCGTTCCTCACTTTCCGCGGCACCCTGTGGGTTACATTAACCGCGTAAAGTGAGGGTTGACTGTATATATATATATATATATATATATATATATATATATATATATATATATATATATATATATATATATATATATATATATATATATATACACAGTATATGTATATTTTTCCCATTTTCTATGGCTTTTTCTCTGGACTGGTCTGTGATAAATACATACATCCTGTACACGACAGACTCTGGACAAATGGCAGTTTCTCTCTCTCTCTCTCTAACTACTGTATAATGTCCTTTAAAGTTTTAACATATTTTCATTATTTTCACCCGGATAAAGAATCCGTAATAATTCACAGTTTTCTAATAAACCCTTGCGGGCTCCATAATATGGTTTCGCATGCACTACAGGCTGGGGACCACTGTTCTAGGCATTTGTATACAGTTACAAGTCTTTGCTATTGTTGAGGTGAAGGAAATTTGTTGAAAATTTTAATTGTTGGATTTGTCATCTATTTTGTTGTTGGACTAATGTTGGCATCTTTCTCTGAAGAGGAGAAGTGTGAAGAGTTGGACAGAACAGGAAAAAGATCAGTAGAGCATTTCTTGAGAACAAAGAGGGCAATCTCTACTGGACCTGGAGTGTTGTCAGTTTTTAAAACATCTTTGATTTTTTCTTATCTTTTATTTTGATCTTGAAGACCAAAATTTAAGGAAGCTCTATGTCCAGACGAGAAATCATCTGCTCGCCTCCTGCAGGTTAGAGTTACAGGCAAACATTTGAGAAAGTAGATAGTCCTTCTCAACCATCAGGTGAGTTGAGAGGAGGAATGAATAAATGGCTACTGAAGTTGGAGCTGAATTCGTTAAAAAAGGACCCGAAGTGTTGCTGTTGTTTAAGTTGTTCAGTGGTCTTTTTTTTAACAGGGTTAGCCCACCAGGACATGAGGGTAAAAATATGATGACAGTAATATTAATAATTAATACAAAAAATTAAAAATTATGAAAAAATATTAAATAAAAATACAGGTGCTCCTCTACTTAAGAACGTTCAACTTACAAACTTTCAGAGATACAAACATCATCACTGAGAGGGGTTACCTGCCAGAACAGGTGTTTAATGTGGATGAGACTGCATTATTTTGAAGAAAATTCCGGACAGAACAAACATTACCTAAAAGGAGAAGAGTGAACCAGGTTTTAAGGCTGTATTAAAAGGTATAGCTGTCCTAAATATCCATAATCTTTTCATTTTTATAATATGTTTGGTATCTACAAGAGTAAAGTTGGACTTACAAACAATTGGACTCATAAACAAGCCCCAGGAACCTAACTCATTCGTAAGTATAGGAGCACCTGTATAATATAATGATAATAATAATAATAAAAAATAAATAAAATCACTAGTGAGAAACGATATACTGTATGTATGTTGTGTTGTCAAAGTAAGAGAAACATTGAAACCCTGCAATTGTGTACAAATGAAGCAGAAAGTCAGATCAGCAACCTGGGACTTGGTCACAATTTTCGTGATGCCATATGGCATATGTTTATATGTAGTTACTGAGTGTAACTAAAGTACAAGGAAAGGTCAATTGTATATAGATCCATTGTATAACAGTCAACACCTGTATTACAGTTTTTTTTTTTTGGCCTTTATGCAGCGACAAACTATTGGACAATGC